>CAVLGL010000115.1:21447774-21720274 GCA_963668995.1 Parnassius mnemosyne
CTTACGTCAAATTAGCAGTATTTATTGATAGATCAATTTCATAGTTTGAAAAATTTTTTTCAATAATATCAGTGTCAAAGTTTCTTCTACTTCGTTCATCTGATAAACCGGATTTTTTTCCAGACGGTAAAAAAAGTTTTCCAGTATTATGTCCAGTTCAACTTTTCTCGATGGTACGACTCTTTTCTGCCTGTCAATTTCTGCTACTAAACATTAATGCTTGCATTGCTGTGTTCCGGTAAGAAGTGACAATGCATTTTTGTAGCCTTCTTTGTTTGAAGTTTATTGCAGATGACAATAGGCTGCAGTAGCCACTTACCATTAGATGGTCTGTAAGTTTATTTGTCACTTCAATTTTCAATATAATAATATTGTAATCTTTGAAATATAACATATATCATTTTCAAACCTTTTCTTTCACCATAACGTCTGTCGTAATTTTAAGTTGATCATATGCGTGTTTCGAGTTCCTTCTATCTATAAATATGATTCCAGCGAGGTATGCTGCCAATCCAAACGGCATGATATACAATAATTCTTTTTTAACAACGACTGTTAATTTATCTGCCAATTCCCAGATGTTGTACAGTCCTGAAAAAAAAAGCATTTAATAGGATAAAAATTAAGTTTTACTATTACTTTTGAAAGATTATACGACTTTGTGGTATGGGTTAGTATTTCAGTCGTACTTAATATTTGTAAATATTGTAGGTTTGAGTGAAATTTCATTGCCACGAGGTCTTTCCATGTTTTTTTTTATAGAATTAGAGTGACAATCGAGCACACAGTTAACCTGAACCTGTGGTTGCTGTGGCCCATAGACATCTAAATCTATCTTCGCTTGCGAATTAAAATGCAGCTGCGTTGTCAGCCGTGAGGACTACGTTAGAATGCTTCTTTTCCAGTAAAATAGGTCTCCGGTTCTCTACACTCACCATACGAAACACAGCAGCATTAAGTTGCTATTTTACGCTGGTATTCTGTTAGAGCGTGGTCCTACCCCAGTCGAGCCGACCCATTTGTGCTACAACTATACTATTTATTATACATTAATATATAGTTGCAGCATGGCTCTACCACGTAAAATTGATGTGACACAATTCTCGTTATATTCAATTTCGATAGTGCAATGTCTGGTTTAGAGTGGTTGCAATCTCCTCTCTTGCTAATGTATGCCCTTAATTCTATAATTTTATTTTCTGCTATTAGTAGTTGTGATTTTTTTTTAACATATTACCAGTCAATGTTTCATCAAAAATCTGATGAAGCCCTCGATTAATAATGTTAGATTTTTATATCTTTAGTCTAATAAGCATCTCATTGATTACTATTTATTAATAACACACCTAAAGCATCGAGAGACGACTGATGGTTTGAAACAACGATGGCTCCACGTTCCTCAGCTAATATTTCGCCTCTACGTAGCTCCCATTTTAGGCCATACAGTTTTGTTATATGTTTCATAATAGCCGCGCCGAACCTGTTATAAGCGAAATATTAAGGCTCAGTAAGAAAAGCTCTGAATATTATTTTTACAAATGGATGCTCATGAAGTCATGATGGCATGCGAATAATCACCTCCCGAGCTCGATAATATACTGTTATTTCGATATTACAGACAAACACCTCAATTTTATTTATGTGTGTTGATAGGAATAATGGACCATATATAAGTATAGATAAATTTAATTTGTTATTACAATATTATAATATTAGCCTTTGACAAACGATGTTTCGATTTGCGTTGCGTTGCATGTAATGGCGGCGCTGCGCCGCTCCTCGCTGCTATTGATGTTGCGACGGTGACCCCAAAGAGCATAGTAATACATAAGGGTGACCCCGTCTGTGGCCCCGCAGTCACTGGCGGCGTCTTCTATACGTAAACTTCTTAGCTTTCAAGGGTAGGGGGAAGCTCCCCGTGAAAGCTTCGCTTTCAAGAAGATCCTTCAGGATAGGTAACAAGAGCACAGAGTTTGGTAACTAATCTTTTAATAGTTCTTTTAGGTGTCGAGATGTCAGCAACTCTGCAAACATTGTCCGTATCATCATAATATACGCGAAAAAGATTAATTCGTCCCAGTAGCCATTTCACAGGCGGCAGGTGTTCGTCACGTATAACGACTAAATCACCAATTTGAATACCCTGCCCTTGCTTGCACCATCGCAGATGTGGCTGAAGGCTATTAAGAAACTCTTTGCTCCACTGACGCCAAACGCTTTGTCGGAGACGTTCTATAGCTGGTACCGATTAATACTGATTCTATTCGTGACAGATGATGGCAATGCAACCATTGGTCGCCCAATCAGGTAGTGACCCGGGGTTAAAGGTAAAAAATCTGATGGATATTCTGATATTTGCGTTAACGGTCGTGAAATTAAAATCGCTTCGATTTGTGCAAACAGTGTAGTGATTTCTTCGAAGCTGTTGTTAAGCTAGTATTTTTACCTACAATTCTTTTTAAATGATAATTAAAAATGGTAATTAGATTTCACTATGTAAAAACGCGTGACAATTTGCGGGGTGAGGGGATGTTAAGTTCCGCCCACTTTACTATTTTCCATATCGATGTTGCAATGTAGTTTAACTACCTTGACTATAGATGGCGGCCTGTTTACAAAATTATTATCAACACTATAAAAATATTATTTTGGTGATTAATAATTCTTTAGCCGTGAATGCAAAACAAATTTCAACATCATTGTTATTTTACCAATACTGAGCTCTATGTACTTTTATATTATATTTTTAGTCCCCATGACAAGAAGTGTCACCACCTACTGTCTTATATAAATATATTATAATTAAATAATTACATTTGAAAACCGACGCAGAGATTTTTCTAGAACCTTGTTGATAAATTAAGTATAAAATTACAAATGAAATGTGATGCCATCCATAGCACCGGAGCGTCTATCTGAATAGTTTTTACGCGATGAAACATAACACTTCATCCTTTTCTTAGTAGTATAGTTTTCATAGTAGTATTAAAATACGAAAATACAGCAATTTAGGTTTTTCGACACATAAGCGCACAGGACGAACGCTGACAGTATACTAAGTAAAGCCACGCCTACTGTGATGACGTCAGGACCTAGTTGGAATCATAGTGCACAGTTGCTTATGCCATCTCCTCTTTGTATTTGCTCCGTGGTCCCAACGATCGGTGGGTACTCATAATTTATTTCAAGCACGTAAATTTTTTTAAACATGATCTATAATAAATCGTAAAGCGTTATGTGATTCCTTACTTATAGACTCAATATTAAACAAGGCTTTCAAATGATTGTTATTAAGAATATGTTTATTGTTAAATCTTTTACACAAAAGAACCCAAGCTACGCTGTAATTCTCCGTAGTAAACTCTTTTAACATTATCACGACAGTGGCCCTACTCTCTAAGGATGAGCATAAGTAATGGAAGTTATTTATAGATGGCATTACCAAATTCCATTACATTCATACATACATAAAAGGAAATTTAATTTTTTAAAGCGCGTAAAAGTAACGAAAAATATAAGAAAATTGGTTTATTATGGCGATTAACGATGACCGTGTGATGTTATAGTGCTTTGTTACTGTGCCGCAGGTCCTGGATACGAAACCTGCCCAGAGTGTATATTTATAAAAAACCCGATAGTATTTTTTTGGATTTTGATTTTGTTGGGAATAGCATACGATCTTATCGCATAATTATAATCTCTTACGCACTTGATAGTTATAGCTTTCGATTTGTGGCATATTTTAGTTGCTATTATAGTTGCTTTTGGCTAGCTTTTAGGTCTGTCTAGGATACAATGAGAAACTGCAGATTACCACACCAATGCTTTTTAAACATTGTTTTTATTTAATCAGTAAGTACATGTTTCTTTATTACTCTTTGTGTAGTACAGATTAATTAAAAATAATATAATAATTAAATAAATTAATCATGCAGTATGTCATCGAGTGCACACGAGTGAAACGGATTTTTTTGACATTTGACAGTACTACGATTGGCATCGGCGCAGTCCTTCGGTTCGTTGTTGCCAAAGAGAATCACTTTTTGCGTTTGCGTCTCGTTGTGTATTGTGCCATTTTGTATGTTTATCATGGATCATATAGAATAGAAATATTGTGGGATACACAAGATTTTTCTCAGTATAATCTCAGAGGAATTGGTGATAGAACATTAATAAGAGATAGAAAAAATAAATATTTGGTAACGGCAAATCCCAAGCTAAAGAGTAACATTGTTTAAATCGTAAAATGACTACATGACATTATTTTCTAAACTTGCAGGAATTTTTTTTACTATAGCTTATAACTATACATAAACTTTTACTATCAGGTTTTTAAATGTATGAAAAGTAGGCATGGTTCTTTTTATTTCAAACTTCTAGAATAAAACTAAGTTTAAAGTGGTTTTCGGTAACTAAGCTATTTGCAAAAGAGTTATTATACCAAAACCTAAAGACTTTTTTGTGTTTTACGCATAAGAAGTCGCAGGTAAAAAATAAAGTGTAAGATTGTATCTATGATTAAGAATACGGAACTTCACATATGGTCATAAATCAAAATTTTTTATTTCACATAATATAAAGAAGATGAAGAATGACACATTATTTATTATTATAAAAATTTGTAGAGTATGTACTATTGTAGAGTTTATTTTAAAAAAAATGTAAAAAATAATGGTAATATATATATATATATATATTTGATTACTAATTTGAACTGGCTAATACTCGGGGCTCCACGGTATGTACCCTAATGTGAACAGTTATGATTAAAGGCAATATGAGCAGGGATGCGCGCGTACTGTACTGTTCGTATGTTGGGCGCTGGCAGAATAACAGCGTTGTAGGCAACTGCAACATTTATGCTGAGCTAGAGCCCATTCATTACTACATTATGTAATTCTTGTAATTTCTGTATGTACTCATTTTAATTTTATATTATTATTAGAGCTTGAGAAAACTTCACACGCATTCATCACGAACTGTGATGACGATCCTTGTGAGAATACTAGGTTAGTCAAGAAATATTGTAGATATTATCATCTGTTTTTAATGTCTGCAATTTTTTTAATATAATAAAGTTGACAAACGAGCACACAGTCCACCTGATGGTAAGTTGATGCCGTGGCCCATAGACATCTACATCTATCCTCGATTAAGAATAAAATTAAAGATACGTTGTGACGCCTGAGGACTAACATGAAATGCCTCATCATCATCATTATCATTACAGACCTTCACAAGTCCACTGCTGCAAAACCGTTTTCAGTGCCTGGAAGACTGCAATGAAGTGGACGATATGAATGACAAGCTCGTGGAAACTGTCCATGCGGTCAGAGCTAAGTTCTGCAAGACCCGCCGCAGAAGAACACAAAAACTCTCCGATCACACTCTTAATCTCATGGCTGTTAGACGGGAGATGAAGCTACATTCTTCAACAGACTTGACAGCATACAGGCATCTGAACAGACAGATCTCCAAATGCATGCGGCGGGACTTACGCAACTTCAATACAGCTCGTATTGAAGAAGCGATCGAGCGGAACCAAGGCTCCAAAGTCTTTGCCAGAGATCTGTCTGCCAGAAAGAGCCAACTGTCAAAGCTGAAGACAGAATGTGGCAGCATCGTTTCCGGGACACCTGAGATTTTGAGTGAGATTGAGAGGTTCTATGGGCAGCTGTACACATCATCGTTGGAGCCACACGCAAGTGTGAGTAACGATCCAAGAGCGAGTCTCATCCGACACTATTCCGAAGATATCCCGGATGTCAGTCTGAGCGAGATTAGGATGGCTCTCCAGCACCTTAAAAACGGTAAGGCCCCAGGCGAGGATGGAATTACAGCGGAGCTTCTGAAAGCGGGTGGAAGACCGGTACTTGAAGTCCTTCAGAAGCTCTTTAATTCTGTCCTCCATGGTGGCATTACACCGGAGGCGTGGAGCAGAAGTGCGGTGGTCTTGTTCTTCAAGAAAGGTGACAACGCTCTCTTGAAGAACTACAGACCGATTTCCCTTCTGAGCCGCGTCTACGTGCCGTTTTCGAGAGTCATTACGAATCGTCTCGCGCGCAGACTTGACGACTTCCAGCCTCCCGAACAAGCCGGTTTCCGAAAGGGCTTTAGCACCATAGACCACATACATACCCTTCGGCAAGTTGTACAGAAGTCCGAAGAGTACAATTTGCCACTATGTCTGGCGTATGTGGACTATGAGAAAGCCTTTGATTCCGTCGAAATTTGGGCGGTGCTGCAGTCCCTTCAGCGGTGCCAAGTTGACTGTCGGTATATCGAAGTGTTGAAGTGCTTGTACAGTAGGGCTACGATGGCTATCCGAGTACAGAACCAGAATACGAAACCTATCCAATTGCAGAGAGGTGTAAGACAGGGTGACGTCATATCCCCGAAACTCTTCACCGCTGCATTGGAAGACGTTTTCAAGCTTCTGGACTGGAAAGGATACGGTATCAACATCAATGGCGAGTACATCACTCACCTTCGATTTGCCGACGATATAGTCCTTATGGCAGAATCGCTGGAGGACCTAAGCACTATGCTCAATGACCTCAATAGTGTTTCCCAACGGATAGGTCTTAAGATGAACATGGACAAAACAAAGATCATGTTTAATGTCCATGTCACACCTATGCCGGTAGTTGTTGGGAGCACTAAGCTCGAAGTTGTTGACGAGTATGTTTACCTGGGACAAATAGTCCGACTAGGTAAGTCCAACTTCGACCGAGAGGTCAATCGACGGATTCAACTCGGCTGGGCAGCGTTCGGGAAGCTACGACACATCTTCTCGTCAGACATACCTCAAAACCTTAAAACGAAATTGTACAACCAGTGCGTGTTGCCAGTGATGACTTACGGAACTGAGACGTGGTCCTTCACTGCTGGCCGTATGAGGAAGCTCAAGGTCGCTCAGCGAGCTATGGAGAGGGCTATGCTCGGAGTTTCTCTGCGTGACAAACTTAGGAATGAGGATATCCGCAGTAGAACCAGAGTGACCGACATAGCCCAACGGATTAGTAAGCTGAAGTGGCAGTGGGCCGGCCATATAGCTCGAAGAACCTACAACCGATGGGGAAGAAAGGTTCTCGAGTGGCAGCCTCGTACCGGTAGGCGAAGTGTAGGGCGTCCCCCCACGAGATGGAGTGACGACCTGGTAAGACATGCAGGAAGTCGATGGATGCAGGTGGCTCAGGACCGTGCTTTGTGGCATTCTTTGGGGGAGGCCTATGTTCAGCAGTGGACTTGTGAAGGGCTGTAATGATGATGAACATGAAATGCCTCATTTCTAGTAAAAAACGGACTCCGGTTCTCTACACTAACCAGCACAATTTTTCAATACAACAGATGTTTAAGATTATTCGGACGTCCGGAAGTGGATGAAAACTGAATTTTTTAAATCTATTTTATTTTTACATTCACATACATAAACAGGGCAAACAAATAATAATATTACAGTTTAAAGAAAAATAAAACAACATTTCGACCGTTTAGGTAACAAATGTCGTAAAGGCCAAAATTGCAAATAGGAGTATTCTACACCTTTATAATCAGTTTCGCGCCCTCTATCGACCTGTACATTTGGAAATTTCATATTCGCAAAAATGGTGTCTTTTACAACGCACCCCCATTAAGGTTAAGGAACCTAGTTTGTTCTCACAATAAGTCGTAATGATCTATTTGGAGAGGATTTTTTTATAACTAAAGTTGTAAAAGAGATGTTTTTTTATTTGCATGGCTTTTTCTACATAATGTAATAGAATCTTAAAAGGTTATCATTGTAATTTTGTAATATTTTCGTAAAACCAACCGTATTATCAATATGGTTATTACGACAATTTTTTAAACTGAATATTTCAAAAGAGCAATGTCACTGATAATGAAAGCCGCTTTCTTTCAAAATATGGTATTTACACCCTAAACTGCATTACAGTGTTTAACACTATGTATAAAATTATGGCTTTTACTGCATTAATTATCATCTCAAATTTTGGAATAAAAAACATGGGGGATATAAACAGTGCTTTGGTTTCCTTTTACGAACAAAACGAGCGTTGGAAATTGGAATTCATGAGGCTAGTAACTGGCAGGTAACATTATTATTATTAGCGATGTAAATAAATTATTTTTCAATTAAATTATGTTTTCAATATATTATCTAAATTTCTGTCATCAATTACGATAAGATTAATCTAAACACCTCCTGCTAGTCAGAACAGTTATCTATGGCTAGGGTATCTTAGTGTATCTTATAGGCTTTTACTACAAACTGTAATTTATTGCTAAAATATCAACTGGCTTTTGCTACAAACGCTTATCTACTGCTATAGTATAAACTGGTTTTTACTTCAATGAATTCAATTGAAAGAGCACGACTTTGGTTTTAAAACTGAACATTACAATAATTATACTAAGTGCTGCGATAAACAAAATACAGTATCTATTAATGTTTGTTCCTTAATACCATATCATTTTTTAAGTTTTTATTTGTAACATTTCCTTCTAAAAGCAGAACTGATTGCTTTAAATGCAGCATAATATATAATACTACAGAAACTGTATTTTCAAAGATGTGCTATGTATGCTTTTATTATAAAATCTTATTTTACGGGTTATTAAGTTAACTGCAAAACGTTATAAATGTTACTTGTAATTTGATTATTTAAATGATGTATTCTAATTAATGTAAGACTGCAGCTTCATTTCCCGTCTAACAGCCACGAGAGTAAGAGTGAGATCGGAGAGTTTTGTTTTCTTCTGCGATGAGTCTTGTTGGACTTAGCTTCGACCGCATGTATAGTTTTTAGGAGCTTGTCATTCATATCGTCTACTGCATTGCAATCTTCTGGGCACTGAAAACGATTTTGTAACTCGAGCTGAAAGTTTTCGGGACTTTGGATAAGAGCACGAGAGGGGTGTGGCGCTGACTTCATTAGACGTGACCTTTTCAACTTAACGTTTAGGTTCAGTGTACCTCTCACCATTCGGTGATCGCTGCCTGTTTTCACCCTCACGATCAATGAGATATCACTAAACATTTGTCGTCTAGTCGTCATACTGAAGTCAATCTAATTATTTGTCGAACCGTCGGGGATCAGTTGCACTTCCTGTGAGGCCGCTTCTGGAAGAAAGATTTCATCATAAAGAGTCCCTCTTTCTCCATGAAGTCAGCCAACTGCTGGCCCCTTGGTTTCCGATGCCTGTTTTCGCCATCGCGATAATTAAGACATCACTGAACAGCTACTTTTTAGTCAATCTCATTTTTTGTCGAACAATTCTACCTACCTACTTTATTTATATGATCAAATTCTAAATGAAGTACCATCATATGTAATACATAAATGAAGGTATTTTATACTTTTATATAAAATTATGTTGTATAGTAAAAGGGTAGAAGGTATAGAAAATGTTAGAACTTTATTTATTATACCTCTACTGCGATATAATAAATTGTATACGATAAATACTTACTTAGCATTGTAAACACTTTTAGGCCTTAATAAGAAAAATGGCAAAAGCACTAAGCATACTAAACTACAGCTTAAGTAATATATGAAGAAAAACAGGTGAAATTTTATTTCGTTGGGTTGAATATGAAAAAAAAATTTAGAAAATAATATCGCAGTTAGCAAACACATGAAAGATAACAAAAATATTTCCTCCCACATTCTTGAAACTTAACACAACACTATTTAATAAAATTTGATGCGTTTATCGCCTTGAAACCAGCGAATATACTGACTGAGAATCAGATATAATCATTATTAAGTTTTAATGCATTCATATTATTTAGTCTTTCAATTAAAACACTAGGATTGTATGTGTGAATTCTGATATAATATTGTTTAACATTTGTTTTTTGTTTCTCATGTGAAAAGTATAGTAGCCGCTGCTTTTATAAAGGCGGAACCTGGTATAAATTTTACTGAACAAAATTTTATTCCGAAAAAAGATCGGTCAAGTGGAACCTAAGGAACTTTAAAGAAAAACAATATAAATTCTTTGTAAACAGTTAGCGGAAGCTCTAGATTGCATAATCAAAACGACGTTACGCTCTACCAAGTAAAACGTATTTTAATTATGTTCTTATATATATATTAATTATTGACCATGTAACCGTATAGTCGGTGTAAAAATATTCACTAGCCCATATCATCCCGAATATGGCGAAAGAGGCGACAGAGGAAAAATGAAACAGGAGATGGATAGCAGCATATTCCTGATAACTACTCGAAATAATAAACTGCTGTTGCCAACCCGCTTCCCAAGGAAGGCCTATGTTCAGCAGTGGATTTTTATAGGCTGTAATGGATATATTAAATATATTTTAGGTAGAAATATGGGGAATGCCTCTAGTGCTCGTTGAAAGCAGACGTGTTTGTCAATTAGCATAAAATTATCGTAATTTTAATATCAGTTTGACAATTAAAAGTGATTCTTAATAGCACAGATTTAAAGTTTAGTTAATTACAAAGTGCATAATAACTTGAGATCTTGTGTTTTGGTGTAAAAGTACACAGTGGCACGTGTGCAGCCCCGCTCACTACCGCGAATGACGATAGCAGCTGCCATTTTTCATCACATTCGCACCCGTACGAATACTTTGCACGCGACGCAATGAATCTACAGAGAACACAGCCTAGTGGTATGTTGATAAGCGAAAGCGGAAGCGCCAGCGGGTCGGTGCCTAATTTACCCACCCACGGTGACAAGGATTTCCATTCTAACGTATGTCTGAGAAAAAGGAAGGAACGCGGTGATGAAATTGATTATAGAAAAGATTTTGCAAGTTTTAGAGCAGACATCATGAAATTCTTAGAAGAATTCAGCAAAACGCAAAATGCGAATCTGAACTACATACGTGAAGAAATATCGGAAATTAAAAATGAAATAAAAACAATAAAATCAACAACAAAAAATTTTACACAACGATTTGAACAAATAAACACTGAAACAGAAAATATTAAATCCGATCATACTACTACTAAAAACAAAATAAAAGACATAGAAAATGAAATATCCCTGATTAAAAATGAAAAACTCAATGAAAGTTAAACGGATAAATCGCCCGTCTTTCGCTACGAAAACCTCATCCTCGAAATCAACGATGCGATCGTGAGAAAAATATTATTATTGCGGGTATACCAGAAGTAAATGAAAAAAATACTAAAACGAGACGAAATTACGATAATGAAGAAGTGATGAAGTTGTTGATATCATTGCATAAAGACTGCCCTAAGCCAATTAAATGTTTAAGACAGGGGAAATATGTTTCAAACAAGAGCCGGCCTATCAAAGTTTACTTTAACAATATAGATACTCCGAAATACCTCTTACGAAATAAAGAGAACCTAGCCGAAAACATAAGTATTTACTCAGATCAAACACCAGCGAAAAAGCAGTATTTTAATCAATTGAAAGAGGAATTAACGAAACGAATAGAAAGCGGCGAAAAGGACCTTGTTATTAAATATTTAAAAGGCATACCTTCAATTGTAGTAAAAAAAACTTACCAAAAAAACCAATAACGGCTTCACCACATACCGAAATATACACGGATAGACTAAGCCATCAATTAATAAACAATTACGAAAACATTCCATTGCACCCGTCCTCATTAAGATTTTTCTATACTAATTTACGTAGTATTCGCAAGGCTGGTAAACTAGATGAAATAAAATGTATATTAAAAGCAATATCGATGACTACGCACTTATTTATCTTTACTGAGACATGGATTTCTTCGGAAGCCGACGCAAAACTATATCAGATACCTAACTATAAACATATTTACAACTATAGACAAAATTACAAAGGGGGTGGCGTATCAATTTACGTAAATAATAGCATAAAATACGATATCACGGAAGATTTATGTGAGAATGGGAACCACTACTTATGGATATATATATAGATAAACTATCTTTGACCATCGGAGCAATATACAAACCTGGAAGTTCTAACGTAAACAACTTTTTAAATACATATTCCTCACAATTGGAACGGAGAAGAAGGGCGATTGTGTTTGGAGATTTTAATATTGATCTACTTAGTACAGATAGCAACGTTACAAAATACCTAACTGAAATAAAAGAAAGTGGATATGAAATGTTGAATAAAATTAATAGACTATACAGTACTCGTGAAACCAGCACCACAAGCACAGCTATGTATGTACGAATATAAACAATCACTCATTTAGCCTCTCGATAATTGAATCTTGCCTATCTGATCACAAGCAGATATTTCTCGAAATAGGCAACTTGGCAACAAGAACACACAAAAGAATTCAATATAAAGCGATTGATTATGAAAAATTATACTATACTACTTTAATAGCTCAATATAATAATAAAGATAATGACTTTTACTACCTAGAGAAATTTATGTTAGAACAAATAAACAAAAAAAAAAAAACAAAAATTATTAAATCCACCTCAAAACGACTGGATAAACCGAGATATTATAAATTCAATAAATTTACGAAACAACTTATGGCAGCAGACTAAATCTCACCCAAAAGATAATAACCTACAAAAAACCTTAAATAAAGAACAGAACAAAGTCAAAAATCTTATCAAAACACACAAGTAAATCTACTACCATAACTTGTTCCATAACAGTTACAATAAACCTAAGAAAATGTGGGAGATAATTAATAACTTAGCATTAAATAAAATTAAAGACAGCAGTGCTCCTCCCAAACTAATGTCGAACGCGGGACTCATAACAGAAGGTAACTCAATATGTGAATTATTTAACTTATTTTTCTCCTCAATAGGCTAGGAATGTTGTTAGCCAAGTAACAACATTCCTAATATGTATCACATAAACACTGGTAACACCCCATGTACGAACGTGACTATACACACGAAATTACACTAAGCGAACTCATACCTTGTACCACTAATGAAGTATCAAAAATAATCGATGATCTCGATAGCAACACTAGTACTGGTCTAGATGGTATAAGCACCAAAGCGATTAAATGCCTAAAAAGCATAATTGTAGAAAGGTTAACGAATTGTATAAATGCGTGTTTAACACGCGGTGTTTTTCCCGACACGCTAAAGGTTGCTAAGGTCAGTCCTATCTTCAAATCCGGTAATAGGACTGACCCAAGTAACTATAGGCCAGTGTCTGTCTTGCCTGTCTTATCAAAAATATTTGAACGAGTCATGTATACTCGCCTAAACGATTACTTAATAAAAAAGAAGTTTTTCATTGACCAACAATATGGCTTTCGATCGAAATCGAGCACTCTCACAGCTGCAGTAGACTTAATCACAAATACGAAAACTCGTATCGATCTAAGGAATTTTGCTAAGGGGATTTTTATTGACATAAAAAAGCATTTGACACAGTAAGCCATCATAAGCTACTGCAGAAACTAAACAACATAGGTGTTACAGGCAAGGCCCTCGAAATATTCACATCATATCTACAAAATAGGCAACAAGCTAAAAAAATGTATCGTACGGCTGTCCTCAAGGCTCAATTATCAATCCATTACTTTTTTTAATTTATATAAATAATTTAAACAAAATAGGGCTAACAGGACACCTTACCTTGTACGCCGATGACACATGTCTTTTCTATTTCGATAAATCTATTAACAACATTATAACTTATGCTCAAAAAGATCTTGAACTACTCGGAGAATGGTTAAAATATAACCTACTAACAATTAATACCTCAAAAACATCATTTATGATTTTTTCCACAAAGAATAAACCTTTACCAGAGTTTGCACATCTTACTATTGATAATAAAATAATAAAACGTTCAAGTCAGGAAAAATATCTAGGCCTGTTGGTAGATGACAAACTCACTTGGAGACTGCATATTAATCATGTCAAATCAAAACTGATGTCATTATTAGGTGCATTACGTAAAGTCGCAAATTGTATTCTGAAAAAGGCACGTACAGTTATATACAACTCTTTAGTTAAATCGCATATCGAATATCTAATTGAAATATGGGGATCAGCCGCTAAAACTAATCTAGATCCACTTCAAAGAACCCAAAATAAAATTATTAAAGCATTATTTCACTACCATTATCTAACTCCAACAAAAGTATTATACGAAAAAACTAACTTACTAAATCTTACACAACTTTATACCTATTGCACTTGCAACCTAATAAAAAATATAACCACTAATTCTATTCAATCAAACCTACAGTTACATAAAACAACAACAACACACAACTTAAGAAGTAAAAATAAACTCCAACTAATGACTGCACGAACTAATTATGGCAAAAAAACCCTATTGTTTGAGGGAGCACAGCTGTTCAATAAATTACCAGATGACATTAAAAACTGCAACAGCATGAAATTGTTTAAAAGTAAACTTAGGAAATACGTACGCACATTGTAATCTTTTTAACACATGGTACCTAATACGTATAAGTGCATAACCTAAGACTATATCGCTTCCAGCACTAGAGGTAGATGTGATAATATTATCAAATTATAATAATTACTTTGTATCTCATTATAAGTGAACCATTGTATGTTCTTATGAGAAATAAAATTCTTTAAACCGAGAAAAAGAATAGAGTAATATCTTTATAAGCCGTGGTAACCCAGGGCCTAAACGCTCACTGTAAATTTCACGGTACGCGAGCAACCCGGGTTCTAGCCCGCCTGCGCCAATGAAATTGTTAATTGCAATTTTAAGTGCTGATTTACTACGTGCTTGGTGGTAAAGAAAAACATACTGCATGTTTAAGAAATAAGAAAATAATATATTTCGAAGACATGTGAAGTTCGCCAACACGCACTGGGGCAGCGCGCCGGACATTTTCTTGCCCCAAAAATCCTCTCAGAAATGAGAGGAGGCTTGTGCCCCGCAGTGGGACGTATATAGGCTGTAACTTTATATCTTTATTTAGCAATACATTTGTTTCACACATTTGTTGCAATTGAAGTTCAAATATGGTGAGGTTTTACAAAAACTTTTATAATTAGAAGGACATGAGTCTTAATTTTTTTCCTCTTCATCATTCGAAAATTCGAAAATTTCCAATTCATTATCATAATTTTCGTCGTCAAGGACATTTTTTGTCTTGAGGTGGTCAAATATACTACCTTCATCGAGAGTGCTTTGATACTGTGAAGCATTGAGGCAAGCTTGCCCCTTACACTGGTCACTAAAGACAATTGCAACGATGCTTTCCTGCATTCGCAGCGTGAACCTCAACAATTCTTGCAGTTGCGATATATTGCTTTCAGTAATTCATCTGAAACTGGTGGTAATATTATCGTTATCGGTTCCAGGAGTTCATTTCGCAGTACCAAACCCCATTCGTGGGGTTCTATACTATTCCCTAACCAAGTTAAAATTTTATAATATAAACGGCTGATATGTTAATGAGCCGCTGCACTTATTGGTATAACTGAACAGGTTTATTAAGCTTTGTTGACTTGAAAAATTGTGTGTAGCGAAGATGATCGATATTGTCTTCAGAATTTGGGGCAGCATTATATATTGCCAGCAAGATGCGTACTCCATTTTCATGTAATGTTTGTACAGTGCAGTTTTCTTGTTAAAATACTTGAGTCAGTTGATTAAAATTGGGAAGTTTCTATAATGTTTCAATGAAAGTTTGTTTCCCTTTTTTTTTAACAGTTTTTCACTTCACAATTTTAATGACACAAATAGAAAAGAAATATATATATATATATATATATATATATATATATATATATATATATTCATTAAATAAAAAATAATATTAAATATACCTAATAATTTAATTAAAATGTAATGTAAATTATTGCCACTGAAAGGCTAGGAATAGGGAAAAGCACGACATCCATAGTACTTGCAGAATAGAAAAGAATATTTTTTTATTCGATATAGATCACATGTATGTAATTCTTAATGAAAGTCATTTTTTACTTTATCATTGGTTAGAAAAAAAACTCCATCCTGGGAAGAACTAGCAAGAAACCCAGCGGGACATTTTTGTTAAAGTAAATTTTTCCATGAAAGGTTGTACAAACTTTTTACAAATTTTATTTTAGAAACAGCTTGGAATCGGCCACCTCATTCCCAAGAGTTATTATCCACCATGTATTCATGTATATTATAATAACCCTTATAAAAAGATTTTGTTTAATATAATATTTAAACTTGGTAATAGAGAGACCATGTATATTTTCTGCGACTTTGTAGTAATAACATATTCATTGCCCCAAGAATGAATTACTGACTCTGTGGAGTCGAGAAACTGGTATCACTAGCTTGTGTTTGTTCCTGTTCCTGTTTACAGAGTGTATAAGAGTATTTTTCAAAATAATTGTACCTTTTCGAAACAAAGTATGTCACTAACATTTAAACATTATTTTAAAGTGTGTAGGTATAAACTTAGCTTAGCACTTCATTCATTATCAAAACGATAATATAATTCGGTTCGAGCACCCGGCTCGAACCGGGGTGGTACCACGACCTCACAGAAAACCAGCGTGAAGGAGAGGTTTACCTCTGCGTTTCGCTTGGTGAGTGCAGGTGGCCGGAGGCCCTTTTTCCTGGAAATGAGGCATTCCATCTTAGTCCTCACGGGTGACAACGCATTTACATTTTGATTTGTAGATGTAGATGTCTATGGGCCGCAGCAACCACTTACCATCAGGTGGACTGTGTGCTCGTTTGTCACCCTTATCCTATAAAAAAAAAAATCTTCTACTTCGTCCTAATTATTTATTAGCATTTTTTTTCTTACACATTGCCTTTTAACCTTCATACAAATATGAAATGTCACTGCTACTCCCCACGAGATTCTAAACTATTCGGTATAATCATAAATTTTTTAGATTTACTAATAAAAAAACAAAAAATTGCAATAATAACATGTGTCATGACTTTTTTACAATTTCGTTATACAAGCTTAGTAACACTACTTGCTCGATCGTGTATTCACTTTCTGAACGCATTCTGGTCTTAATATGCTAGTAACACTCGGTCATCTCTGACTGGTCAATTTTTTGCTGTACCTGCTATATTGAATTTAAAAGAAAACAAGACTTGAAGCTTACGCCTTGTGCTTAAATAATATTCTAACAATTTAGTAACGGTTGACTTTTCTCATGGGTATTTAAAAAAAAATTATATATTTAATGCTTCTTTTGCTTAATTTATATATTTAAACGATAAACTTGACGGTTTGATGTAAAAACTAATTTAACGTTACTTTTCACTAACAATTTCGTAACTTTTCGTTATGTTACGAAATTGTATAGTCTTAAGTAACCTATACACTGGTGTAGTAGTAGTGATAAGCATTACTAGGTAGGTGAGTAAATTAAGCCCTTTTGCACATGATAAGAAAATTTCTTGTGTCTTATGAGAAATGTCTTATAAGAAATTCAGTCGCATTGGTTGTTATATGAGACCACACATTATAAGATTTATTTTCTTATGTCGCATCAGACACGCGCACTCTAGTCATTTTGTCGGCTGAACGTTCGATGTCGCTCCTATACAAGACGTCTTGCTTAGACACGTCTACTGAACTATGAAAAAGGTGAGTTGATGAAAATTAATGGGACAGAGGAAGAGTTACAGATTAAGAATGATAAAGAGCAGGATGAAATTCAGATTGGTGAGACAGATAAAAAGGTACTAGCAAATAAGGGTAATAGAGGGGAAGAAATACAGATTTATGATTTACAGAAAGAGCCAGAGATGAGTAATGAAGGAAAGGGAACAAAGCGGTAATAGTCTGATACTGCGGAAAATGAAATATTTAATATGGAAGATACTGTACTATTACGAAATTATATAGGACATTCTTGGAAATATTATGTTGGCATAATTGAACATATCAATGTAGCAGAAACATTATACACAATATTTTTTTTAAACTATCGGTAAAAAAGACAAATTAAAGTTCCGTAAAACAATCCGTGAGGATAAGGACACGGTACCCAAAGATTTAATTGCAAAACATATTAAAATGCTTCAAATATCGGAAAACTCCGTTGAATATGTATTATATTGCGATGAAGATCTGATTTATTTTCAATAATATTAAGTAAAAAATTGGATAAATTTAAATAAAAAGAGTATAATTAATCAAGTTAGTAGAGTCATAATTCACACACATACACATAATGTCACTTTACCACAAACTGACAATATAATTCTAGAAGTATTTATCACAACCCTTTCTTACTATATGTAGTAGCGTAATCAGTAATTCGAAACAGTTCAGTAGTCAGTGTAAACGTGGCTTAATAGTTACAATTTAGTAACAATTACAACGATTTCGTAACTTTTTTCGTAACTACACTTTCGATACGTATAATTATTTTGAAAAACACTTCTATCACATTTTTACTAAAACTACCTTTGTTTTCGTGAACATAAATTATATTTTCGTAAATATACTGAGAGGCCAAAGTTAATATATTTATTTCTCTAAATTTTAAGAGACTTTCTAAGTTTTAGGTTATAAACAGCTCTAATGGCCCTCTTCAGCAAAATAAAAATAGTTTTTAAATCAGCCGCATTTCCCCATAGCAACATACAGACATTATGTTATGGAAATAACTGAAATAAACTAATCTAGCTGTCTCAACACTAGTGAGACCTCAAATCTTTTTACATAATAAGTTGCAGAACTTAGTTTGCTTGCTAGTTTGGATATATGTGGGCCCCACTGAAGCTTTGCGTCGAGAGTGATGCCAAGAAAAACAGTGGATTCAACAGGACTCAGTTCTTCCCCATTTAAAGAATGCAGTAAGCAAGCAACATGGCTCTACCACGTTTATTAAGTAATAAAAATACAAGACGATTATATTACAATCTATGTAAATAAAAATAAATGTCTAAATGTGTTGTTAAGCACAAAATTTGCAAACGGCTGGACCAATTCGGCGATTTTTTTGAAATAACTGTTATAGTCCAAGAAAGTTTCTTATGAAGAAAAAAAATTGCACGGGAAAACGTAAAAACTACGCGCAATGTGGTTTCAGGTATTTCCTATTATTTCGGCCTCCTCTTTATGCGGTGCTTTAAATATAGTTAATATAAATTTTCACTATTAAAATAAACAGTCAAAAAATTAACTAATTATTAAATAAATAAATAAATTACACAGGTTGGAACCATATTGAATAAAATTATCATATCATGTAAAACGTATTCGAATTTGTACGTATGTGAATTGTATCTATGGAGGTATAACAAACTATTTAATAATAATCCAATATAAGAAAAATTTTAATAGAATATCGTGTGGTCACCCTAACGGGTGTATTTGCATAGAATTAATATAATGTCATTATCTTAGTTAATAAGTTATCAATGTACATTCAAAGCAGTCACTATAAATAAAGCACAGCGACACATTTTAAAGCACGTGGGCATAGAAGTAAATGCTGTTTTTCCCACGGGCAGTTATATGTTGGCTTATCTAGAACAGGATGCGGTGAATACCAATATATTTTAATGCCAAATGAAAAGGTGACTAAAAATATTGTCTATACTGAAGTACTAAAAATCAATTAATCAATCAGCAATTTCTTAAATAATACGCGGGTGAAACCGCGAGGCGCAGCTAGTATTTTTTATAAAATTGTGAAAATTTCTTTAAAATACGGAATTGTAAGTTATAAGTACGGTCTAGGTGTGTTTTATTGGTCCTACCAAAGCTAGAAAAGCCATATGATATTATGGATTCTGCTAATGATATATACAGGGTTATTTTGCAATAATTGGACTTTGCAGAGAAGGTTCAGAATAAGCAATATAGGCAATTAGCAAAGAAAAATTAATTAAATTAAACTTAACCATTCTGTCCTTTTTATATTTTAAATTCAAAATGTGTGGTGATGAATTATTTTAACTGATATTACTGCGCACACACACATTCGTAAGGGTCCTACAATTTGGGAATTTCAAATAAAATTAGAAGACTTTTTTACTCCTATTTTCAAAATCTGCAATAACGGTATGTCATTATTTATATATTTGAACTTAAGTTTAAAATTTGGCTACTCTGTGAAAAATAACCCTGTATAATTGTATTTTTATGTTGTATTGTATTTTGTATTTTATTAACGAGAATTTGGCCAGAATTCTTTGAAACATGTCGCATACATGGTCGATATCCCATTTCCAATTAAGGTGACTATCGATTATTATGAAACGTTCTAGTCACAATCACCAATTTAATCTCTTTTTTGTTACTACTAATATTAATATTCCATCACACCCTTACTTACTAATGTACTAGTAAGGGTGTGATGGAATAAAATAACTTCTTGATAAAGTACTTCGTATATTATCAAACCACAACTGATTAGCTTAACATCTATGCGACGAATGCCCTCTGTTTGCATTTCATAATCTTTTAAAGACATCTAGTCAGTACAATATCTCGCGGCGGCGCCACTTGTATTCAATAATACCGGAAGTCATGTGAATGCTCGGATGAGGACAATTTAACGGGAAATACAAACATAATTAATAAAATATATTATGAAACGCTTACAGCTCGGCCATCCGTCCACTTAACGAGTCCCCTCGTTTTATCCAAAAGAAAATTGACAATAAAAAAAGTATGTAGCATAAAGAAACGAATATTTCCGTTTATACTACTTAATCTTTAACAGCATGTTTATATAATTTCACACAGTTACAATAACAATTATAATACTATAAATGATAGGTATAAAAACATAACAAGTCATACTAATACCAATACTAATGTTTCTAATTGTTTTTACAAATCCTCTTTTCCATAATTACATAAATAATTTTCTTTAACCATTACTTCAAGCTGATCTGTGACCTAAATCAGATTGAAAATGTTCAGTGACCTTGAACAGGGATACCAGTGCTAAGCCATGGAAAAGTGTGACCAAGTGACTTAGTGGTCTTTTACAGCGACCGCAAGTCCCTGACATGAAACGTTAGCTCCGAAGCTGGTCCATGAACTTGATTTGTGCATTAACAATGGTTTTGTGGTTCATGACTTTGACCATAAAACCCTTGATTCCAGTCACTGAGTCTAGAACTAACCGGTGACCTTGGTTTAGTTCAGACCATCCATGATCCACAAAAGCACCAACTATTAACTTTGTGACATATCGATCCATTACACGTGGTAGAGCCATGCTGCAGCTATATTAGTAGTATAGGTGTAGCACGAATGGGTCGGCTCGACCGGGGAAGGACCACTCACAGAATACCAGCTCAAAACTGCTGTGTTTCGTATGGTGAGTGTAGAAAACCGGAGACCCTTTTTACTGGAAAAGAGGTATTCGATCTTAGTCCTCACGGGTCACAACGCATCTGCATTTTGATTAGCAAACGAGGATAGATGTAGATGTCTATGGGCAACAGCAACCACTCACCATCAGGTGGACTGGGTGCTTGTTTGTCACCCTATCCTATAAAAAAAATTACCTTGATCGAGTTAAGTGGAGAGTGATCCATTACACCGACCACAACTTACAAATCCTTAATCTAGTTTAAAACAATACAATTAAATACACATACAATGGAAACACAAACTAACAGTTTAAAACAATGCTTTTGTTGTTTACCATCTAAGTAATATCTAATTAACCATATACTCAATTTTACAAAACGTCATTTGTTTGCATTTATATTTCAATAATATACTCGTATAACGTGACAAGTTATCCCTTTAATTATTAACAGCTGTAATCGTGTCGGTATTAGTATTTTCATCGTTGGACGATTCACCACTATCTGAAGACATAGGTTTATTAAAAGCGAGCCAAGGGAAGATCTTATCAATAGCGACTATTGCTTCGTAAGGTCTTCCATTCCTCGTCAAAGGAGTTTCCTCAATAACGAACCTGTCATTAGGGAGTACCTTTTTAATCCTATAGGGGCCCTGACATTTTGCTTCTAACTTCTTAGACTGTCCCTCAATGCCGGTTGCTGCCCTGATTACCCTAACCAATTCACCTTCCTTAAACTTATGTCCTTTTTTTCTGTTTATCGAAATTCTCTTTATCTTTTCCCTGTTGTTCCTGAATTCGATCCCTAGCATCAGCCCGGATTTCTTCTAAATGGATGGTAGTATCCCTAGTTACTTCAGAAATTACGCCCATTAATAGGCTTTGGGTTGGGTTAACGGCATTATATCCAAACAATAGTTCGGTTGGAGTCTTTTTGGTGGTGGCGTTAATGGTCGTATTAATTCCCAATTGTATGTCAGGTAAGTGTTCATCCCATTTGCCATTTGGTTTACCGTGGTTCATAGCGCTTAAGGATGCCAAAATAGTGCGATTATACCGTTCAACTTGTCCATTGGCACGGGGAGTGGCAACAGCGTTATAAATGTGTTTAATCCCAGTAGTCTTAATAAAGGATTTGAATGAACAACTTGTGAAACTAGTACCTTGGTAAGTAATTAAACGAGTGGGTGTTCCAAAGTAGCTGAAGTGATCTCTGAAGACCTTTATACTTGTGGTCGACTTCGTATTGCGTACGGCGGTGAGGCTAATGAATTTCGTAAAAGCGTCAATTATTACAAGTATGTAAGTATTCCCACGCTTAGTTCTGATGATGATGATGATGATGAAGTGGTCCGCATGAATGGTGTGGAAGGGCTTGTCACCCTTTGGGATGGGATGTAATTCACCTACCTTAGCACCACTAGGTATTTTGTGATACTCTAATTGAAAATAATTTTAAAAATATCCTAGAAATTTTTATTTGATTATTAGAACATCTCACTTGGAAATTTCATCTTTTTTAATGTTATACCTTCATTAATTCTATTTCCTTATCTAATTAAATATATATTATTAAATATCTCAGTAACTAAACAGGTACAAACAATTAATTCCCTCCTTTTTATTTTTGGTCACTGTTGTACTTGGATAATCTTTTTATGTAATTGAAACGAAACGTATATAATAATAATTCTGCGAACAGGTTAATTCTAGTCAGCCTCTCGGGTCATCTGAGGCGACTGGGTCTCGGTGACGGACTGCTCCGGGCTCAAATACAGAAGGCGGTGCTCGATACCGCCCGCATCGTCCGTCGGTTTCTTTCCCTTTCCCCCTAACCCTCGGCCGTTTGGTCTCCCCTGCCGAGAGCTTCCATCTGATTGAGTTTTTATTTATTTATAGATATCCCATTGTAATAATAATATTTTATTTCTTTAAGCATTTAATAATTTGCATAAGGTATGGAGCGCGTTAATCCATTTTTGTATGTGGATAGTCTGAAGGCAAATTGGCTGTTACTTCTTTGTGTAGATCTTTGTAGACAGCCAACATTTTTTCTCGCACCTGGTTCGTAAGTTTCTCCACATCGTCTAGGGTTAATCCTTTTGTAGGTATGGGATCCAAACATTGAATGACAATATGACCTGAAAGAGAGATTGTTATTTTGGAAAAGTTGACCGGAAAACTATAATCATTTAATTCAGCTTATTTCCATTTTTGGTTCCTAATACAAAATATATGTTGTGGCACACTTCGTTCAGCACACTTACCACTCCGATAGTAGTAAGTCAATTTGTGAGTTCGTTAGTTGTCTTTAGAACATATACAGAATGTCCCAACAAGTATGGTAAAGCTGAAGCTCAGAGATAGAGCACTCCGAGACGGACCTGAATAACCTCTATCTATGTTCTACGATTTTTCATAGTTTTCGAGTTATGATTTTTTAGTTTTTTTTTATCAGGCTTAAGTGGGCTTCAACTTTACCATACTTGTTGGGACAGCTTGTATATAAGCTTTAAATAAAAATATTCTTTTAGATGGAATTTAGGTTCTATGTAAATCGGATAGTCTTAAAATATACGAGGGGCGTTCAATGTATTTTCGGTATGTGTATGTTAGAAAAAAGATAAAATAATGAAATATTTTTGTTTTTCAATATAGTTTCCTATGATATCAATACTTGTTCGTTAAGAAACCTTGTCTATGAAAATATATTCTTTGTCTTGGCCTGAAAAATGCTTATCTTTAGCGGACTTGAGCTCATTATCGTCAGCAAATCGCTTTCCCCGAAGGTCTTTTTTTAAGTTTGGGAATAAAAAGTAGTCACTAGGGGCTGGATCTGGACTGTGTAATAAGTGGTTAATTTCCTCGAAACCGCAGTCTCGTACAGCAACCTTGGAGAGCCGCGCCGTGTGAACCGGTGCGTTGTCATGAAGAAACAGAACTCCCTTGGTCAGCTTTCCTCTTCTCTTTTCTTTTATTGCTTCTCTCCAACGGCTGAAAGTAGCTGAGTATTTGTGTGCGTTGATGGTCAAAAGTATTCCTTTGAACACATAATAAATATTAATAGTACTACGTGGAATTCTAAAACATTGTGGCCATGATTTTACCGGCCGATGGAGTGACTTTGAACCTCTTTAGGGGGGGGGGGTCTGATCCCTTTTTATGCCATTTATTTATTTAAACTTTATGGAACCTTACATATTAAGTTAAGAAACACTTAATGTTAAAAGCATTCTCTTCCAGGCAACCTTAAGGCAGTGATAGAACTGCGAAGGCGGTTACCAAGAAATATAAATACATACATACATCAATATACACAAATATATAAACTTCAATATATAAATATCATAAGAAAATATTATATAATTTCTATTGATATATTATAAGTTTATATTTATATTCACATATATATTCTCAAATTTTTATGGCACCTGCTTAAGTTTCTCTGCTTAGCTTGTGATTGACTGGTAGAAAATGCCTAAAGGCATTATGTCCGCCAATTGCATGCATCTTATCATCATGCATCTTAGGTGCAATAAATATTTTAAATAAATAAACATAATATAAGATACATAAAGATACGCAATATACTGATGAAACTAATATACAGAGATTACAACTATAATAATGACGGAACTTAGCAGTTGCATGCATTCATTGCATAGACTCCTGTTTACTCTCAGGGTCATTGTGGTGAACCCACGTTTCATCTCCTGTAAATATCTCATCGAAAACACTTGTTGGGTCGTTACCATATAGTTCTAAAAACTCTCCACAACAGTCAACCCGCGCCTGCTTTTGAATTGAAGTGAACATTCGCGGCACCCATTTGTCAGTGCTTTGTGAAGCTTTTGTGAGATAGTCATGCAACATTATGGTGTGTAAGGTACCAACGAATAGGTTAGTCATTTCTGCTAACATCTTAATTCTTACTCGTGCATCTTCTAATACACGTTTTTCAATAATTTTCACATTTTCTTATGTAGCCACTGTGATTGGCCCACCCGGGCGGTTGTCATCTTCGATGCTTTCCCCTGCCTTTTTTGAATTCACATGACTACTTCTGTACGGTTGACATTGAAGGAGCAGAGTCTTCGTAAATGGCCACCGTTTCTTCATGGATGTTTTTTGAGTGTTACCTTGTTTAGTAAGGAATTTAATCACCGTGCGGTGTTCGATTTTTTTCAACATTGTCGATTCAGTCATTCCCGTCGTTTATGATTGAAGGTTATATAAAGTAATGAAGTTATCATGACGAAATTTCATATTTATACCCTTAGGTAGTATCGTTAGCTAATGATTTTTTTTACCACATTATTAGCAAATCATCCTACTACCGAGAATACATTGAACGCCCCTCGCCCCCGTATATGAAAAATAGAGGAGAGGTGTTAATAATTGCAAACTGTATTTTAAAATTCGCCAGGTACGCCTCTAAAGCTTTATTAGTTTTGCAATTTTTCTTTATTTGTTTATCCGCATGTAAAAGTCCATTGCAGGACATGAACTTCTCCCGTTGTGGAGAGATCAAAGACAAAGTATTTTTATTTCAAATTGGGCTTTATAAAACAATTTAATATAATATAATTAAAATATAAAACAAATTAATTTTTTGATTCGACACACTTTGTGATCGCAGTACCAGATGTCTCGTACCTTTGATGTTGCTCCCCAGTGCTGGTCAGGCCATTTATGCCAGATGTAAAATTGTATATTAACAAGATATAAAGGGTAATATAAAAACTTTCACGAAATGTCAACCTCATTTGATTCAATTTATTGACGGACGAGGTTCTGACGGAAAATTCCATTTAAAATTATCGAACTCGAATTCTAGATTAGTGGTAAGATATTATCAGTATGTTCACTCTGCTTTTATCAATTGTAGGCAAGTTTTGTAATAATTGCATGCTTTCTGGCGCATTCTTCAAAAGTTTTACATAATAGCAGTAGGTACTTAGCAGTGGACTTAACGAGACCGACATTGCAATGTCATGTCTACTATATTATAGTAATAATATTTTAAGTATAAGAACATGTTTTGCCTTACCTTTATTAAAAGTACCATGTTCATTATTTATAAAATAGTACGGTGAGAAAACAACAGGTATGACTGGTACTTGAGCAGCAATGGCCATATGGAATGCACCTTTTTTGAAAGGCAAAAAACTCGTGCAATCTTTATTCCGCGTACCTTCAGGAAACAACCAGATCTTCGTCTAAAAAGTAATAACAAATTTAAATTTAAAATTGTAGGCGAAATGTTCTTACGTATAGATGTACATAAGTTTTTTTTTTATAGAATAGGGTGACAAACGAGCACATAGTCCACCTGACGAAACACAGCAGCATTACGGTGCTATTTTATTGATATTGATATTTTATTCTGTGACATCGTGGTCCTTCCCCGGTCGAGCCGACCCATTCGTGCTACAACTATACTATTAATATAGCTGCAGCATGGCTCTACCACGTACAAAAGTTATTACTACATGTACTAATTTTATTTAACTACGATGAATGCTGAATTTTTTATATAACTATGGCCAAGGGATTTAAGTCTATGTATTTGTATATGCCCCGCCTCTCTCGTATGCTAATTCAAATCCCAGAAAACCTTCAGTGCAAATAAAAAAAAAATTCAGTGTGTAAAAATTTACTCTTAAAATTATTTCGTATTCGGTTTAGTTTTCGATTCGAACTCACATTATTTTTATTTTGTTTTTAAAAGTTATGAGCTCTGTTAGGCATATCCGGATATTTTTCCGTAGTTTTTTTTTAATTAAATTAAAAATTTATTCCTACAAAAGCTATGTAATAGAATTAGGCATTAGTTTGTGTAAATCCATTATATTAAACTTGGTAAAAATTACTTTGCCTACATGAACTAAAATTATGTATCTTACCTAGTTTGAAGAGCACCTCCCGCGCTCCTTCAATTGCGTGCCCTATTCCCCTCACCACTAATCCCAGCACCGCTACTCCCAACACCACTACACTAGGAAAGACACACCACCGATGACAATTCGACATGTGTTTTGCCTCTACATGGTATCCTCAGGTGAAAGCGGTCAGCCACCGCAAATTCTACTATATATAGCTATAAAAGCATAATGATTTCTTATATTTATATGTACGCGAACACAACACATAGAATAAAATTAATTTTACGGATTCTATCGCCTTTAATTAACTTATTATTTTTATTTATTCCCGACGTTTCGGGTACTTTACAGCACCCATGATCACAGGGGACTTAGGCGATTGACGTTCCGATGTCAGAGTTAACCCGGAGTACCGTCAGCTTTTTTAATTATTAATTTTGGTTCTATCTACGCAGAATAAACTTTCTGTGTCTTGAAGTCTTGCAGTGGTATACTTGGGTTTAATTTAATTTTTTTTAATAACAGGATCCCAAGTAGGTTGTAGTACCCAGCCTCGTACTCTATTGAAGTTAGGATCTTTTCAATTTCAATAGCCTTACGTATCATTCTTGACGGGAATCAATGTTCTTTCGCGAGAATTTGTGGTTTATCAAATCTAATGTAATGGCGGGAGCCGTCTTGGATATGATCACAAACTGCAGACTTCCCAGAACTTTGGTGTTTCACGTCAGCTATGTGTTATTTTACGCAGGTTTTGATAGATTGCTTTGTTTGCCCTATATATGAGAGACCACATTCACAATCAAGCTGCATCTTGTAGAGGAATATTGCACTTGACGGATGGTAACAATTGACTAATATTCTTCGGCGGCTTGAAAAATATTCTAATAGAACCTCGCTTCTAGATGTAGCCAATCTTGTCTGTGACGCCTTTGATATATGGTAATACAGCAGGCACACACTCGACTGTGGCCGGCTTCACTCGGTCACTGTGACGTAGGCGCGGGACCCGAAGCTTGTTGTCGTGCAGAACTTGCTTGACGTGCTGAAGCTCGGCGGCCAGGTGTTTGCTGTCACGGATCCCTCGTGCTCTCTTTAACAAAGATTTGCCCACGGTAGCTAACTGTGAAGGATGAAGATGGGATTCGCCGTTAAGATATCGGTTCGTATGGGTCTTTTTTCTATACACAGTGTGACCCATGGTGTTGTTAGGATTTCGAATGACTAACACATCTAGGAAAGCTAAAGAATTATTTGCCTCTAACTCCATAGTAACTTGAATTTTAGAGTTTATGGAATTAAGATGTTCTAAAAATGCAATTACTTTGTCAGGTGGTAAAATTGTGAGTGTCGTCTACGTACCACTTGTAGAAACTTGGAGTTAAGAGTTGCCGTAAGCAGGGCTTTCTCCTCAAAGTCCTCCGTTATGGGCTACCAGTACATTTCCGCAGTACCCTAGGGAAATATATGAGGTCATAAATCGCCGCCATTTTTGTACTGTAAGCACTGGTGCTTTCGAGGTAAGGTGCTCTCAGGGTATGTTCCCATATACACTGTGACCACTGTAAGGTATGACGTCAACTCAGTATACTGTGAAGCTGTTCATTTTTAGTTTGCTCTACAGGTTACTGTTTAAAACGGAACGCAGTCCAATATACTGTCATTCCCATTTTCCGACACTTTTTTCATAGGTTTTCTGTTCAACATGAAAAATTATTATTTGAATGTTGTCGCTTTTAAAACTTAATTTTCAAATTTATTTGAATAACAATATTCATTAATAGTAATAACAATTATTCGGGGAAGCTGTTAACTCTCAAGGCGCTGTTATGTTTTTTGATAACGTGATCAAAGTACTAAGGTCATATTCTACCAATCAAAATTTGACATTCAGACCTCAGACTCAAAAATCATAATATCGACCGATAATGTAAGTTTGGTGTTCCGTTCATTTGCTCAATTTTTCTAGCATTATATACAACTCATACATACTATATTATACAGTGGCCTTACCTATCATTTGTTTAAGCGTAGTATTCTTTTGTTATTGAAACACTTTTTCTTTTTAATCAATCAATATGATTCCTTCCGCATTCCATAAAGCTATGGTCATTTTTTCATTAAATCTTGCTTATACTCAGATTCATAATGATGAATCCAAATTTAATTTCCAATCGTAGTCTGACGCAATATTTTTCCTTGTTCTCGCTACAAAGTCCAGTAGTTTGCGGTAACATATTACGCATCGAAGATTTTGGTGTTCGATGAGCATTCTCAGCATCCACATCTTTAGCATACCAAAACGATCATATACAAGACTAAAATGCTTCTTAACCGATACTTAAACCACGTCTACAGATTTTTTATCTTTAAAAATCTGTAGACGGCTCCGTGGCGCAGTGGCTTAGCAATCAGTTGTTGCGCTGGGGGCCGCGGGTTCGAATCCCGCACGGAACAAGTATTTGTATGGCCTACAAATAATTGTTCCGGGTCTGGATGTTTGTCCTTGTGCAATTTATGTTTGTAAACTGCCTCCACGACACAGGAGAAAATCCTAGTGTGGGGGTAACGTTTTTTAAAAAAGAAAGAAAAAAAAAGAAAAATGGGTATTTTCATTGCATTTTTAATTGTAATTTACTTCCTACCTTACCATCTAATCAACAGCAAATGTCAAAGAATCTCACTACTGGCTAGGCGCGTTAAGCAAAGTTAAGTATCTTGACATATACCATGAACCTTTCTCGGTGGAACAAATTTTTTTCTGCCTACCTATTTCTGCTACTAAGCATTAATGTTGGCACTGCTGTGTTACCGTAAGAGGTGACAACGCATTGTTGTAGCCTCCTTTGTTTGAAGATGATTGTAGGTGACAATGGGCTGTAGTAGCCACTTACGATTAGATGGACTGTAAGTTCTTCTTTCGTTAAAAAAATGGAACTAAGCCCATAGGAGGCGGTGACCCCATTTAATGAAATTCAAATCATAAGGGAAATTGAAAAACTTAAAAACCATAAAATTCCCGGACCAGACAATATCTCAAACGAGTCAATTAAAGCAGATAAACAGGTATTAACAACGCCATTTACATATCTGTTCAACGAATTTCTTGAAACACAAAAGCTACCGAAAAGCTGGTTGGCAACAAGAAAAAGAAAAGAGATCCCACAGAAGTTGGAAATTATAGGCATATTAGGTTACTACCAACTGTTTATAAGTTTTTTGCTTCTTGCCTAGAAGAAAGATTGAGTCCAGCAATCAAAAAATATCAAACTATTGAACAAGCCGGCTTTCGTAAGGGATATTGTACCATCGATAATATTCATGTTATTGAACAGGTAATAGAGAAATATAATGAATTTAGAAAACCACTATTTTTGGTGTTTATCAACTTTGGATAACGATTTCGACTCTATCTCGCACAATAGCATTTGGAAAGCTCTAGAAAACCAAAACATTCTCAAACAATACATAAACATCCTAAAATACATCTACCACGAGAGCAATAGTAGAGTTAAATTAGACCGAACCGGCCCTGCCTTCCCAATAAAAGAGGAGTGAAACAGGTAGATTCACTTTCAACAAGTATCTTTATAGCGGTAATTGAACACATCATTCAACAGACTCAAAATGGATAAATAAGGGTATTAATATAAAAAGGAATTTACATCTTAGATCTTAGATTTTCAGACGATATAGTAATATTTTCTGAGTCAGCAAAATAGATAGGGTCGATGGTAAACGAGATAAACAACGCCAGTTAAAATGTAGCCACTATTAAACCCAACGATGAATAGAACCAAAATAACTATAATTGTGAACAATATTCCATTAGAATATGTAGACGAATATGTGTATCTCGGTAAATTAAAATCATTCAAAAGAATGACACACGTTGACGAAATCCAAAGAAGAATAATAACAAGTTGGGGCAAATTTTGGACCTATAAAGAGATCCTACAATCGATTCTACCTATACATCTCAAGAAGAAGATAACAGACTTATATACTGCCCTGCCTCACTTATTATGGATGCTAAATATGGATATTGAATAAATACAACAATGACAAGATCGCGAAATGTCAAAGAGGAATGGAAAGGACAATTCTTAACATTAAATTGAAAGACAGAGTAAGGAACTTGGAATTAAGAAACAAAACAGAGACGTTCTCGATCAAAGGTGGAAATGGCGATGGGTAGGACACTTAGCACGCATTCCAGACCAATGATGGGCAACATCGGTGACAGGCTGTAATGATGATGTTAAAAGTTAAAGTTAAAGTTGCAGCCTATTTACGTCCACTGCTGGGCACAGGCCTCCTCTCATTTCTGAGAGGGGTTTTAGGGCAAGGAAATGTCCGCGCTGCCCCAATGCGTTGGCGTACTTCACATGTCTTCAAAATATTTTTTTTCTTATTTATCAGACATGCAGGTTTCCTAACGATGTTTTCCTTCACCGCTGAGCACGTGGTAAATCAGCACTTAAAATTGCAATTAATAATTTCATTGGTGCCGAACCCGGGTTGTTCGAGCCGGATTGCAAGAGCCGTGGTAGCTCAGATGGTTAGCGCTCGCTGTAAGCTTCACAGTAATGATGATGATGATGATGAAAATGTTGAAATTGTTTTATATAAAAATTAAATTATCCAAATAAAAGCAAATGAAACGCAAAATGAAATTTGCAATTGAATGTACTTCTAATATGCAATATATAAATATCTAATAATGCAAGTACTTAAAATTATTAATTTAATTTTGTAACAAATTTATTAAGTGTAATTAATGAGGAATAAAAACCTATTTTATTTTATTTTTATTTTATTATACTCGTAAGTTTGTTTGTCATTTCAATTTTCAATATAATAATATTGTATCTTTGAAATATAACATATATTATTTTCAAACCTTTTCTTTCATCATAACGTCTGTCGTAATTTTAAGTTGATCATATGCGTGTTTAGTGTTCTTTCTATCTATAAATATGAGTCCAGCGAGGTATGCTGCCAATCCAAACGGCATGGCATACAATAATTCTTTTTTAACAACGACTGTTAATTTTTTTGCCGATTCCCATATGTTGAACAGTCCTGAAAAAAAAAACTTAAACATATAGTGGGATTGAAAACGATGTTTCAGTGTTCCTTTAGGGCGCGTTCCGACGACACGCACCCGCTACGCGCACGCCACGCGCGTCAGTACCCGCGTCTAACTCGCTTTGAAATTTGTTGCATATAATTTGAGTCTTATGACAAATCAATAAATTTGAAATTGTATAAAAAGCGCGTGTGCGGGATGAGCGCGGGATCAGCGAAGAGCAGAAACGAGGCGGCCGCGTGGCGTGGGCGAGACGAGCGCGTGACGTGGGCGAGGCGTGTGCGGTCGATGAAGCCCTAGATATAATATTAGATTTTTTTAATATTTGATCTAATAATAATCTCATAGATTACTTTTTATTAATAACATACCTAAAGCATCGAGAGACGATTGATGGTTTGAAACAACGATGGCTCCACGTTCCTCAGCTAATATTTCGCCTCTACGTAGCTCCCATTTTAGGTCATACAGTTTTGTTACATGTTTCAAAATAGCCGCGCCGAATCTGTAATAAGCAAAATATTGAGGTTCAGTAAGAAAAAATGGAATGTTATAAGCGAAATGTTGAAGTTCAGTAAGAAAAAAATGGAAATTATATAATGGATGGATGTTAAATGGATAATTTCCAGCATTAGTAATCCAATCATATGTTATATGTCCATGGGTATTTCTAGATGGTATGACTTCTTCTACTTTCTTCTTCTACCAAGCTTTAACGCTTGCACTTCTGTGTTTCGTTCTAAAGGAGCCATAGAGCCGGTAAAATTTGCCTGCGAACTTTCTGTTTTAGTCCTGAGGTGAAAACGCATTTTGTAGAATGTTATTTTTGAAGATGGTTGCAGTTGAAAATTTTCTACTACTAGTATCTATAGACCTGGAGGTAGACTGGCATAGAATATCTAGTGACATTAAGTCGTAAAAGCGTAGCATAAATAAATAAATGACTTCCTCAGAAACTGACAGTGTGGGTTACACCGAAACCACCAATTTCGGTGGAACCTCTTTCTTCTGGTTCTTGCCATGGGCCTGACCCACATTGACTATCTTATGGCGGAGAATTTACATCAACTTTTTAGGGCCTATAGCCGGCAGCCCGTTTTTTAGGAAGTGGATGTAGAGAGAGGTAGTAGATGTAGAGAGATGTAGTAGATGACGAGAAACCGATAGAAACTTTTATGATTATAAAAAATTATATCGAGTGTAAGTCGTTTTTAACCGTCCGTCATCTGTGATCCAGGAGAGCGCCTCTGAGAAAGAGTTAAAATTACTAAGTCAGTTATATTTAACAAAAAAATTCGGGTCCCAAGTGAGTCCGAGTGAAGCCGGCCACAGTCAAGCGTGTGACTGCTGTATTACCACATGTCAAAGGTTTGATTTGTTACATATTGAAGCGAGCTTTCATTATCACATACTCCAAGCTACCGAAAACGATTAGTCAGTTCTGTTTTTACCATCAGACAAGTGTAATATCCCTATACAAGGTGAAGGAGTGTATAAGCTTGGTTGTGAATGAGGTGTCTCTTATATAGGACATACTAAAAAACAATTAAAACTCGCGTAAAACCCATAGATGATGAGAAGAATCTACGCTCAGGGAAGTCTGCAGCCTGTTAACATGTACAGGATCATTCCTCTCACTAAATCAGATTTAATAGACCACAAATTTGCTTAAGAACACCGATTTCTTCCAAGGACGATTTGCAAGGCTATTGAAATCAAAAACATTCTAATTTGAATAGAGAAGATGGCTGGGTGCTACCATCTGATCGGTATCCTGTAATTAATAAAACTAAATCCCAACCCAAGCATAGAACTCAAGATACTATAAGCTCATACTGCGAAGATCGAACCAAAGATTAATAAATTTAAACTGAAGGTAGCCTAACTGTGACATCGGGACGTCGAACACCTTAGTCTCCCTCAAGAACATGGGTTGTGTAAAGTACTCGAAAGGTTAGGAATTTAAAATGAGTTAATACATGCGACAAAATCCGTACAACTTATTTTTATTTAAATGTTTAGTGTTCGCGTAAACAAAAGAAATCATTATTTAATCTTTTTTACACCTTGTATTAAGGTATATAAAGGGCGGTCTCAATGCCTTATGGAGTTCTCTACCAGTAAACCCTGGAAGTTATAGAAGTCGCGTTACAACACGCCTATATTCTTTTGACCTGTATTATGTGTGTATGTTTGTTTTTGGGCAGCACTATAAAAATATATCCTGCGCAGTATTTGTCGCCATGCTTGAAAATGGTAAAGAGGATATCATCATTATTTGTCAATACTTCTGCTAAATTTTAGATTATTTAGACGTCTGGAAGTGGGTAAAACTGAATTAGTAAATTCCATTACATGCAGACATACATGATACATACAGGGAAAGTTAATCTATTAAACCTTGTAAAAATGATTTATTATGGTGTTTACCGATGACCGTGTGATGAACTGCTCAAAGTACCTAGCTGCTGCATGATCTGCTAAATGATATTTAATGGATTTGACACCAGCCTCCGCAAGCCCAGCAAAATGGGGAGAATAAGCCGATATAAAGTGGAAATTAATTCCTTCTTTTTCCATTACTTCAGATAAGGAGTTACAATTCGTCTTAATAAATTTTGAAATGTCATTGTATGCGCTACAAACGAGATACCATTATCCGAATAAATATTAAGAGGTTTCTCTCTTTCTGACATTAATTTGCGCAAAGCTTATATGAACATATTGCTAGTTAAATCACCCACTAATTCAAAAGAAATTGACTTTGTCCGAAGCAAATAAAAATAGCTAAACACACCTTTACAATTTTACAACTATGGCCTTGGCGAGAAACAGATTGAATTGGTCAAAATGGAAAACGAAAAGGATGAGTTGCTGTGGTAGGTTGCCCATTACTGGACAGACAATTTTTCCTTTCATTCTATTACTTCTCGCACATTGTTGATAGCAAGATCTGACCAAAATACGACCTTTAATCGGCCAGGACATTTCTTTTATAGTGGCCAATATTAGCTGTGGTCCCTTGTGCTAATCCTCATGTGCTCATTATTGAAGAGCAATTTGGTAAAGTAATGAGTGGACTGCATAAGTATTTGCTGCTTTTTTCATAAGGGAAGTTCAAGACGACCTCCAACACGCATTATTTTATTCTCATAGAGGAATACATTAAAATTATGCAACGGAATTTTTGTAGGTAAGCTTTTATTTTTAATTAACATGATGTACTCCTCAAATTTAAAGCTGAGCTAGTCTTATAATAATATTGAGTGCGGCTTGCAACTTTTGATTGCTGAGAGGACCGTGAACGGATTTCTTTCTAAAATTATTAATAAAGCGCAGCACATAAGCAACGGCCCAATTTAGTCCAGCATATTTAAAAAGCGTTTATATTCAATTCATTAATTACCACCTAAATCTTCTTTGTCATTAATACTTAATAAAATTGCAGGCCAGTGAGAAACCTCTTTTTTTAAAAATTCAGGTCTTGACCACCACCTACTCTACATATATGAAATAACCTTACAACTAACACCACGAGAAATATGATCGGCCGGATTACACTCTGTTGGAACATGCCACCACTTGCAATTTTCGGTCTTCTCTAAGATTTCAGCAACTCTATTTCTAACAAAGGGTTGTAGCTTGCCAGGCAACACTTTTAGCCATCCTAACACGATGGACAAATCCGTCCAAGAGAAAGTGCGCTTAGCTTGTTGCCTATGTGACGCTACAACCTTTTAGTAAAGGCGAGCTCCAACAAGTGCACCACAAAGTTCCAGTCTTGGGATTGTTGTAGGTTTAAGTGGTGTGACACGACTCTTTGCGATAGTACTAAAATCTCACCCTTATCATTGAAATTACGCACGTTCAAACGGGAGCCATATGGATGATCAGACGCGTTCTAGTAAATACAAAATTCAAACAAACTAGGTGAGTCAAAAATAACACGACATGAAATAAGTAGTGTTTAATTCAGACAAATCATCTATTATCTCAGCCCACATCTTGCTGATTTCTGGTGTCAACTGCTCATTCCACGACAGCTTGAGTAGCCAAAACTGTTGAAGAAGCATCTTCACCTTAACTACACAGATAGATAGAAGTCCCAGTAGATCAAAATTCTAAGAAATCACAGATAACATGTTATTACGCTTTGTTTTACCTAAGCATGGCCCACCTATAGGGAAACAAAGATGGTCTCTATGTGACTGCCAATCAAGGTCTAAAGTTTAACTCGGTTCAATATCACCAACATTTAAATTAAGTGGAGAAACATCATTTTCACTAACTAGTTGAAGTTCATTTGACTTCCACTTCTTTAAAACTATCTGAGCTGATGCAAGTGTAGAAGTCACTGTACGGCGCGAATCTGTAACCTCGTTATATCACCCATTCCCGTAAGCAGGTCATCAACGTAAAATGTTATTGAACACTTGAGCAAACTTGTCACCAGTATAATCTAAGCCTAATTATTTTCCCACAGCATACCGTAATGTGGTACAAAATGCATCTTACGTGGTAAATTATTATTCTCACATTTCTCCATATGTACCCTGTTCTCCATATGACTTTCATACTCTAACATAAATTCTTTATACATCTCATAGCCCTGAGACTGACCTGCTAACCTGCGCTCTAGCGAAAGTAAACACTTCTCAGCTCGTAGGAAAAATCGCCTAATACGTCAGGATTATATTTTAAGGGTATCCTCCCACAAATCGACCATTTGCCAGTCGCGTGGTGTTTTAAAAAAAATGTTCTTCGCATAATTTTTCTTCATTTGAAAAATGAGGCGCAGCTTACCTCTTCGAGGTGCGAGCGTACTAACTGATTTTGTATACCGTCATCTAAATTTTCACCAGCCTCATCTAAAAATTACATTTAATAGTCTCAATCTCTTTCTTATATCTATAATCAATCGGACCTGATACGAGCCACCCTAAGCTTCACAAATAATCGGCTGACCGTCACTCATTTTTAATCTCTGCATTCCTAACAAGTCCTAATAGACATCAGCACCTATAAGTATGTCAACGAGAGCAGATGATTGAAAATTAGGATCTGCTAGAGAAATATTAGATGGAATTTTTAAGTTTGACAACTGAACATATCTAGTAGGAAAACTTTCGGTTATTGATCGTAGGGCAGTCATCATTACAGCACATCACAAGTCCACTGCTGAACATAGGCCTTCCCCAAGGAATGCCACAAAGCAGGATCCTAAGCCAGCTGCATCCATCGACTTCCTGCATGTCTTACCAGGTCGTCACTCCATCTAGTGGGGGTCACCCTACACTTCGTCCACCAGTTCGAGGCCGCTACTCGGGAACTATTTTCCCCGTCAGTTGTCGGTTCTTCGAGCTATGTGGCCGGCCCATTGCCACTTCAGCTTACTAATCCGTTGGGCTACGTCGGTCACTCTGGTTCTACTGCAGATTTCCTCATTTCTAAGTGAACCTAACACTGCCCAGCTGAGTTGAATCCTCGATAGTCGACTGCCCTCTCGGTCGAAGTTGGACTTACCTAGTCGGACTATTTGTCCCAGGTAAACATACTCGTCAACAACTTCGAGCATAGTGCTCCCAACAACTACTGGAATAGGTGTGAAATGGACGTTATACATGATCTTCGTTTTGTCCATGTTCTTCTTAAGATCTATTCGTTGGGAGGCACTATTGAGGTCATTGAGCATATTGCTTAAGTCCTCCAACGATTCTGCCATAAGAACTATATCGTCGGCAAATCGAAGTTTAGTGATGTACTCACCGTTGACGTTAATACCGTATCTTTTCCAGTCCATTAGCTTGAAAACGTCTTGCAATGCAGCGGTGAAGAGATTCGGGAATATGACGTCACCCTGTCTTACACCTCTCTGTAGTTGGATAGGTTTCGTACTCTGCTTCTGAACTAGGATAGCCATCATAGCCCACATGTACAAACATCGATATACCGACAGTCAACTAGGGACCGTTGAAGAGACTGCAGTACCGCCCAAATTTCGACGGAATCTAAGGCTTTCTCATAGTCCACATACGCCAGACATAGTGACAAATTGTACTCTTCGGACTACTGTACAATTTGCCGAAGGGTATGCATGTGGTCTATGGTGCTAAAGCCTTTTCGGAAATCGGCTTGTTCGGGAGGCTGGAAGTCATCGAGTCTGCATGCGAGAGGATTCGTAATGACTCTCGAAAACAGCACGTAGACGCGGCTCAGAACGGAAATCGGTCTGTAGTTCTTCAAGAGAGCGTTGTCGCCTTTCTTGAAGAACAAGACCACCGCACTTATGCTCCACGCCTCCGGTGTAATGCCACCATGGAGGACGGAATTAAAGAGCATCTGAAGGACTTCAAGTACCGGTTTTCCACCCGCTTTCAGAAGCTCCGCTGTAATTCCAACCTTGCCTGAGGCTTTGCCTTTTTTAAGGTGCTGGAGAGCCATTCTCATCTCGCTCAGACTGACGTCCGGGATATCATCGGAATTATGTCGGATAGGACTCGCTCTTGGATCGTTACTCACACTTGCGTGTGGCTCCAAAGATGACGTGTACAGCTGCCCATAGAACCTCTCAATCTCACTCGAAATCTCAGGTGCCCCGGAAACGATGTTGCCACATTCGGTCTTCAGCTTTGACAGTTGGCTCTTTCTGGCAGACAGATCTCTGGCAAAGACTTTGGAGCCTTGGTTCCGCTCGATCGCCTCTTCAATACAAGCTGTATTGAAGTTGCGTAAGTCCCGCCGCATGCATTTGGAGATCTGTCTGTTCAGTTGCCTGTATGCTGTCAAATCTGTTGAAGACTGCAGCTTCATTTCCTGTCTAACAGCCATGAGATTAAGAGTGTGATCGGAGAGTTTTTGTGTTCTCCTGCGGCGGGTCTTGCAGAACTTAGCTCCGACCGCATGAAAACTTTCCACGAGCTTGTGATTCATATCGTCCACTGCATTGCAATTTTATAGGCACTGAAAAAGGTTTTGTAGTAGCTTGAGCTGAAAGGTTTCTGGACTTTGGATTAGAGTACGAGGGGGACGGAGCGTTGACTTTATTAGGAAAGCCCTCTCCAACTTAACGTCTAAGTTCAGTGTGCCTCTAACCATTTGGTGATCGCTACCAGTTTTCACTCTCGCGATCATTGAGACATGACTGAACAGTTGACGTCTGTATGTCATAATGAAGTCAATCTCATTTTTTGTCGAACCGTCGGGGCTCGACCAGGTCCACTTTCTGTGAGACCGCTTCTGGAAGAAAGGGTTCATAATAAAGAGTCACTCTTTCTCCATGAAGTCGGCCAGCTGCTGGCCCCTTGGGTTCCGTTCCTCATTGTTCCAAATTTCCCTACCTTCAGCTCACCTTTGTCTCTTGTGCCTAGTTTTGCGTTGCAGTCTCCCATTAACACCGTTTTGTGGCTTTTGGAGGCATGAGGAATAGCTCCATAAACCTCTGACAAAAATTTTTTTTTTCTTTTTTTTTTTTCTTTTTTCTTTTTTTTTTGCTGTGGCAACCCTGGTTATAAGTTGTAAAAGTAATTGGTCCCGATAAATTTTAATAATTTAAATATTGTAAATTCACCATATCCACCTCAATTTTATGTTATAGCTAATAATTACTGCCGCTTTGTATTTAATGTTTAAGAAAGTTGGTACATAAATATTATAACAACAATTTGGTGTTGGAACAAAAAGTGACAGGTAACGAACATTGTTTTAAAAATTATTGTAATCCTTATTTCATATCATTCCTTTTATAAATTAAAGATTTATTCTATTACTCGGGTTATTACATTCTTTGCGGGTTTCTTTTCGAATTGTTTTAACGATAATTTGATTTGAGACTTGTAAATAGAAAAAAAAACAACAACTTTACATTAGCTTACTCTGCTCCTTCTGCTTTCGATCTTTGTTCTCTTTTATTATTTATAATAAATAGTAAAATGAATACTCGCAACGCCAAGACGCGCCAGATGGAGAACCAACTCCAGCTTGCGCTCCAAGAACTTAAGGCGTCCAGGAAGCAGTGTGAACTGTTGCTTAAGGAAAGGGATGATAATGAAAGGGAAATAGTTAGCATAATTGCCAAAAATACACAATTGAAATGTGATATGGTTAAGCTACATACAGAATACACAAGTGTTATAAAAGAAAGAGATCAGCTACGGGGAACGGTTAATGAGTTTGATCAATGCAGCAAGGAATATGAGGAAGCTCTCAGGTTAATTGCTGCATTGAAGTTACAGTTGAATGAGGCTAATGAGCAAATAACACAATTTAAAACATATATAGATAACCTAAAAGCCTCCCAGACTCAAAGCCTGTTCTCTGAGCTTGTGCAATGTGATACTTCAAGAATGTTACAGCAATCTGCAACAATAGACTTGACTGGTGACGACTCTTCCACTTCAGGAAATACAGTAAGGATTAATTGCAGTAAAACCAAATTGAAGAAGTATATAAAAGTTAATAAATACATAAGGAAAGTACAAAAATTAATAAGAAATAAGATTAATACCAAAAATTATGTTAATGTATGTAAAGAAAAGCAAGCATTGTTATATGAACTTAAGTTGTATTCAATTGAGGTGGATAACATAAAAAAAAGTTATGAGACTGAAATAGAGTGCCTTAAATCAGAAATATTGTCACTTATGAACTCCCTTCAAACTGTGTCCAATAAATATAAATCAGCACAAAATGAAATAAAAGAACACATATTGGCTATGGATAATCTGGTAAAGACTTGTAAATATAATGAGGAGCGGTTTGACTCCTTAGTTAAATATCAATGTGAGTGTCAGCGCTCAATGCCAGATTCTTCAAAGTCAGTGTGTGCTGATAATATTATACCACCACAAAAACTCTATGACAGTGCCATAGCAGAGGATATTAAAATAATAAATAACTCAAATATTACTAAAAATAATATAATTGTTTATAGCGATGACATGGGAAAAAATCTAGGCATAACTTTAAATAACTCTTTAAAGGGACAAAAAGTTACAAATTGCTGCATGCCTGGAGCATCTTTTAGTGACATCCTAAATAAAATTATTGTTACTAAATTTTGCCCAAATAGTACAATAATAATTTTTGTTGGTAGAAGAGGCAGTGTCAACAACAAACAGTTATTAAGATATATTGAACAACTTAATAACTTAAATGTACACAAAATTGTCTTGTTCACACTGCCTTATATACAGGGATTGCCACAAGAAAATAATTTAAGACATAATTTAAATATACAAATGCATGATTTATTATGTAATAATAATTTAAATTTGACATATAATTCTAATGATAATAATCATAAATTTCATGTAATTGACATAAATAATTTAATAAAAAAGTTTTGGACAAAAGATAGGTATTACCTATCCAAATATAATTTAAGACTGATAGCAAATGTGCTATCTTATTATTTACTTTTTAACTCAGCCAAGTTTTTGGCTACCAAGACTGCTTTTATTGAGCATAATCATTTGACATTTAATTTGGAATCAGTTCCAACTAATTTAAATTAGTGAATGTGACAATAGAGGCAATCTCTAGCAATAATAAGAGTTTAATTAATTTTGAATACAGCCCACAAATAAGTAATAAAAATTGTTTACACCTGGTGCATCAAAATATACAAGGCATGTTGGGCAAAGAATTGGAAGTTGAATTGTTTTTAAATAGTAACAATATACACATCCTTTGTATTACTGAACATTGGCTAAAAGATTATAATTTCATGTTTAATTTCAGTAATCACCAGGTGGTCAGTTCCTTCAATAGAGAAAAAAGTTTACGTGGTGGCTCCTTAATATTAGCAGATAAATCATTATCATATAAAGAACGTAAGGATATTGTGAGCCTCTCTGTTGAACGAACTGTAGAAATGGCTTGTGTCGAGCTCGAGCACCTCATTGTTGTAAGTGTTTACAGACCCCATGTGCTACTTATGACCATTTTGAAAGGATTGTGGAAGAAGTTTTACTCAAACTTAGTAAACAGAACAAGTCTGTTGTAATGTGTGGAGACTTTAATATCAATCTCCTTGAAACTTCTTCCATTAGTATTAAGTTTAGCTCATTGTTTAAATCGTATAATCTTGTAAATTTATTCTTAGAACCAACACGTATTGCTGGGCCTAGTGCGACCTGTATAGATAACATTTTTACAGATGTTAAGCCCTTGCATAAATCAATTATTCAAAATTTAAGTTCAGATCACTGTGGACAGTTAGTATCACTACCTTACATACACAAAAAACAGAAAAATAAGAAAGTTGTGTTTGTTCCAATAAATGAACATCGCTTGGAGAGGTTTAGAAGTAATATAAAAAAAAGACTTCCATCACTTTCGTTTAAAAATAGTGCTAATTATTTGTATGCTACATTATTTGAAATTATACGTTGTGAATTTAGTAGAATATTTACTTCTAAAACTTTCTCTTTTAACAGTCGCAAATCATTTAATGAATGGGCGACAGTAGGAATTCATAAAAGTAGGCGAAGGTTATACGAGCTTTATGATGAAAGATCATATAATAGTAGTGTTATATTTAGAGATTATGTAAAAACATATTCTAAAATATTTAAAAAAGTGTGTTCCACTGCTAAGGCTTTACATTTAAGCAACAAAATTAAAACTGCATCCGACAAAATTAAAATGACCTGGAGAATAATAAATAGTGAAACGGGCAAGGTCAAACCGCGTAACTCGGATTTTCAATTGAATATTAACAATAATTTAACGCGATCTGATCAAGAAGTTGCTGTGGATTTTGAGAAACATTTTACTGATGTTCCTTTTTTGACAACAAAATCATTAAATTCTTCTCCTACTGTCGCCGAATCATTGCTCAAACAAAATGTAAAGGCTTGTTCAAATACTTTTAAATTCTATAGGGTACTGCCAAAAGATATCGTTAAATATTTTAAAACGATTGATGTTAAGAAAACGGCAGACTTATGGGGGATTTCCGTTAAAGTTATTTTATCTATAATAGATACATTAGCACCTTATCTAGCCACTATATTTAATATAAGCGTCGAATCTGGTGTGTTTCCTGATTTAATGAAACATAGTAAAGTCATACCTATATTTAAATCTGGTAGTACATTAGACCCCGCCAATTTTAGACCAATTTCTGTACTACCAACATTAAGTAAAATTTTTGAAAAAATTATTTTAGATCAGATGTTAAGTTTCTTTAATATTAATAAATTGCTACATAATAATCAATTCGGTTTTACAAGGGGTCGCTCGACAACTGACGCTGGAGTTGAGCTTATTAAACATATTTTTTGTGCATGGGAGAATTCAGAGGATGCTTTGGGTATATTTTGTGACCTTTCCAAGGCCTTCGACTGTGTTCACCATGAGACATTAATCAGGAAGCTACAGTACTATGGTGTCAAGAACACAGCGCTTAAACTTATTATTTCATATTTAAGTAATAGAAAACAGAAGGTTATTATCAATGGTAAAAGTTCTTCCGGGTCACCTGTACTAATGGGTGTACCTCAGGGCTCGATTCTTGGCCCATTCCTGTTTCTGGTGTATATTAATGACTTACCTCACCTTGTAGGGGATAGTCATGATATAGTATTATTTGCTGATGATACTTCCTTGATTTTTAAACTTAAACGTCAATCATTTAAATGTGACGAAGTGAATAATGCTATATCAAAATTAGTGCATTGGTTTAACGTTAATAATCTGCATTTGAACGGAAATAAAACTAATTGTGTTAAATTTACAACAACGAATGTTCAAAATCTGAATACCAATGTGTTTTTAAATGGGGAGGAATTGAGCCCTGTTGTATCCACTGTTTTTCTTGGCATCACTCTTGACGCAAAGCTCCAGTGGGGCCCCCATATATCCAAATTAGCAAGCAGACTAAGTTCTGCAGCCTATGCTGTAAAAAAGATTAGAGGTCTCACTAGTGTCGAGACAGCTAGATTAGTTTATTTTAGTTATTTTCATAGCATAATGTCTTATGGGATTTTGCTATGGGGAAATGCGGCTGATTCAGAAACTATTTTTGTTTTACAGAAGAGGGCCATTAGAGCTATTTACAATCTAAAACCGAGAGAGTATCTTAGAGATAAATTTAAAGAAATTAATATATTAACTTTGGCCTCTCAGTATATTTACGAAAATTTAATGTATGTTCACAAAAACAAAGATAGTTTTAGTAAAAGAAGTGATATACATTCTGTAAACACTAGGAACAAACACAAGCTAGTGATACCAGTTTCTCGACTCCACAGAGTCAGTAATTCATTCTTGGGGCAATGTATACGCTATTACAACAAGGTCCCGGAAAGTGTACAGGTTCTGTCTATTACCAAGTTTAAATGTTTTATTAAGCTGAAACTGTATAAAAAGGGTTATTATAGTATAAATGAATACATGGTTGATAATAACCCCTGGGAATGAGGTGATCGCTTCCAAGCAGTTTCTAAAATAAATTTTGTAAATAGTTCGTAATCATTTATATTGTAAAATTTATTTAAAAAAAAAGTCCCGCTGGGTTTCTTGCTGGTTCTTCCCAGGACAGAGGGTTTTTTTCGAACCAGTGGTAAAGTAAAAAATGACTTTCAATAAGAATTACACATGTAATGTATATTGAATAAAAAATATTCTATTCTATTCTATTCTATTCTAAAAGGTAATCTGTGTCCAACAGAGGGACGTATGAAGGATGTAGTACTTCATTTATATGAACATATTCTAAATTAAGAACCATTACCATACAAGCAAAATTTATAGAGAAGTTTCGGCATAAGTAATATAGGCAAATGGTGAAGAAAAATTAATGTTTTTTATAGAATAAGTGTGACAAACGAGCACACAGTTCACCTGACGGTAGGTGGTTGCTGTAGTCCATTAATATCTACATCTATCCTCGATTAAGAACCAAAATGCAGATGCGTTGCAACCCCTGAGGACTAAGATGGAATGCCTGGTTTTCAGTAAAAAGGGTCTCCGGTTCTCTACACTCACCATACGAAACACAGCAGCATTAAGCTGCTGTGTTTCGTATGGTGCTTTTACGCTGGTATTCTGTGAGAGCTTGTCCTTCCCCGTTCGAGCTGACTCATTCGTGCTACAACTAAACTATTAATATAGCTGCAGCATGGCTCTACCACGTGCAAAATTAAATAAATCTCAAATATTCTGTCCTTTTTATCTTTTAAATTCAAAATGCGTGATACTCAATGCATTATTTTAACTGATTTTACTGTGCACATTCGTAAGGGTCGATCGGTAGGTAAAAACGTTGCTGCCCATAAATCACATTCAATCTGGGATCATTTCAAATAAAAGTAGAAGCCTCATTGCATGCCTTAAGCGAAGCAATGTATGTTCTACTATTTACCCGTATTTTCAAAAACTGCAATAACGGTATATCGTTATTTATATATTTGAACTTAAATTTAAAATTTGGTTACTTTTTAAAAGTAACCCTGTATAATATTATGTTCTTTAGGAAAAGGCTAGAAGGTATAGAAAATTGTAAAACTTTATTTATTATATCTATACTGTGATAATTAAAAATACTTACTTAGCATTATAAGTACTTTTAGGCCTTAATAAGAATAATGGCCAAATCACTGATGCCAATAAACTACAACTGAAGTAAAATATGAAGAAAAACAGCTTAAATCTTATTTTGCTGGCTCCAATATGAGAAATACTTTTAAAAAATAACGACGCACTTAGCAAACACAAAGAACACAACAAAAATATTTCTTCCCACATTCTTGAAACATAACACAATTTAATAAACTATTGACACGTTTACCGCCATTAAACCAGCGAATATACTGACTGAGAATCAAATATAATCATTATTTAGTTTAACTGGTTTGAATTCATTAAAGTAGATGGAAGGGCCGCCATGTGTGACTATGGATAATTCATTTGTTTTTAAATTTAAACATTAGGATTTTGTTTTTGTACATTTGATATATCACTTATCACATAAGTTTCTTCTGTCAAAAAATATAGCGGTCACTGCTTTTATAAACTCCGTAAACGGAGTAACATAATAAATTATTTGCCAACGGTTAGCGAAAGGTCTAGATTGCATAATTAAAATGAGGATATGTATAGATCATCATTTTATTTAAACAGGAACTTATGAAAGTTTAGTTTTGAAAGTAGTTGGACAGTCAGGCGTCGAGCCATTTCGACTGTTTGAACAGTTAAGCCGACTCATAAATACTCGTATTTTGAACAATTAAAATGTATTTATAAGCATAAATTGAAAATACGTTCATTTCGAACATTAAGTTATAGTACAGTAAAGCTTAGTATTGGTCTTAAAAATTAAATAAATTTACTAAAAATGTACTTAAAATGTTCAAAAGGTGTTAAATAATGAAAAGTGTTAAATAATAAAAATACAAGTCGATTATATTACAATAATTAATATAAATAACATTGTTCGTTCTTCTAGTCTCAGTCGCAATTAATAATGCTAACTAACACACGGTTGAAAATGTACGCTCCGTACATGGAATTTGTACGCTACCGTACACATTGTGTTCGTGTAGAGAACAGATTGCGAAATATAATAATTATTATTTTTTGTCTGTGTGTTACGATGGCCTAAGCTCAATTTACATTGCGGTGGAATGGAATGACTAGCCTTGGGGATGTAGCGGACGTTCAGTTATTTAGTCCAGATCTTTTATTTGGCAAGAGTGTTTGATTGGATATTATTTTCATATTACTTATTTGTGAGACAGAAGAAGAAAATGATGAGAAAAGTAAGTATATCGGAAATAGGAAAATAAATATTTGGGTTCATGATTTACGAAAGAAACGAAAACGTTACCCTTCGCGCCACTTCCGCGGATTCCACGGACTGCGCCGACAGTAGATACGGGAATCCTCGAGAATGCGCGAGAATTTTTCGGAAAACGCGCGACTTCTTTTTTGTCACTCTCTAGTTTGCACGTTACACAATTAACATAAAACTGATTTTACTATGTACAATTTAGTTATAAAAATTCACTTTCATTCCGTTCCGCAGCAATGTAAATTGAGCCTAACGCGTCGAACCTCGGTACGGAGTTGCGTTGGACCGGATCAACATCAAAAACAAACCGTTATTAGTCACGATCAAAACGTAATGGAGGTAGAGAAATTTATAAAACTTGATATTCATTTTATTAACAAACGACGCATACTAGAAAATGGGGAACCCGTTGATGTAATTCTGAAGTGAATAAAAAAAAACACGGCCCCGAAACGCCAATTTTTTCGAGAGTTATCACGACCACATACAAATTCAACATCGGGACGTCCATGTAAAATTTTTTTCAAACCATTTTTTATGAAAGTAGCAATATAATATGTTATTTTAGAAAATATAAGATGGATTAATTAGTGTTTTTTTGATATATCGCACATCTAGTTCTTTAAAGTCATAAATGTCAAAAAATCTAAAATTGAGTTAACTATGCCACAACTTTCCTTTTATACGAATCTATTGAGTGCTTAAAGATCTTTTTTTTTAATTCAACAACTGCGCGGTAGACGGCGCCAATGTCATTTTAGCATTAGTGCAAAAAATTAAGCGCCTTGAGTGCAACAACGTCCTATTCGTCAGTTGTGCGGGACCCCCCGCGGTGAGTGGTTGTGTCCAGAGGATTTCATATTTCTAAAGCATAAAAGACGTTTATGTACATTTACGGTATTATAGCAAACAAGCAACTGACAATTTGAAAAGCATTTACGCCCTATTTGTATTTAATGTCTTTTTAGACGTGGAATTAGTCTCAAATTTTCATTCCATAACGACCTAATTGTAATTTATGACATTGTAGTACTAGATTATTCTCAAAATGTAAAATAAGGAAGACTGGATTGTATGTTGAGTCATTATTGCACTAGATTTAGAAATATTTGAAGTAATTATGTCATTTCAGCTTTCTAATTACAATTTTTTTTTTTACCTACTTGACTTTTTAACTAACTTACAATCAGGCCTGGCACGCTCTTCACTTTAGTACATATTGTCCTAAAAAAAGTAGATCCGTGTCATCCACGTACTTGAAGAACCATAATAATCAATAATAACCTTCTAAGTACACTTGACTATTGTTATATTTTAATTGGCTTCCTATTTAATTTTGATAAGTACTTACTTATTGTTATCTCTATTTTAGATAATTCTATGACAAATGCAAATATAAAGTAAAGTACGAGTAGAATGGCAAGTAATCGCAATAAAAAAGGTAAGTTGAACAGGCCATTAAAGGGCAAGTCACTGCTCCTTTCGCAATGCAACAATTTTTAAATATCGAGACAAAGAAAAGCGACACAGAGGAAAATAATTATTCACATCTACCTTCATTGACTCTCGACAGCAATAAAAAGTGCGAAGAAGATATTGCACAGGTTGATAGTATTGAACTTGAAACTTATAGCTCTGTAGCTGCGTTTGAGCAAGAAAATCTGGTTGGTAATTCTCTGTCTTCGGTTGATAATCAATTACGTAAGTATGAATTAATTCATATGATAAAATCAAATTAATTTTACTGATTATGTTATAGATACTTGGTTTACTTAAATTTTGTTAACAGGCCCGGTATCACCTACTTTAGAACCTAATGAAACACCAAATAATTCTTTTACAGTCAATATACTTGGTGATAACAACAAAGCTGAATGTGATAATGTTAAAGAACAAGATAATCTGACTAAAACTGATAGCAGCCCTTGGGCATCTGTTATCTTCTTCTTCTACCTAGCGTTTATCCCGGTTGCTCATCCCGCCCAGCGCGGGAGAACCCAGGGTCCGCTTTCCTACGGACGCTTTCGTCGTAAGACGTGGCCGTACCAGCGGAGGCGACTTTCCTGCAGCTTGTCAGCAATGTCACGGACATGGAGGCTCCTGCGGATGTATGTATTCCGTACACGGTCTTTCCGCGTGACGCCACACATCCACCGCAGCATGTTCATCTCCGTGACATGCAACAACTGTCGGTGTCGCTCCAGCACCGGCCACGCCTCACTGCCATACGTAAGGACAGGCCTTATGATGGTCTTATAGACCTGTCCCTTCAGCTTGACCGGCATTTTACGGTCACAAATGACACCCGTCACCTCGCGCCATTTCGCCCAAGCCACTGATATACGGGTCTTGATGTTGCGATCGATGTCACCGGACGCATCAAGCACAGATCCGAGGTACCTGAAGTTGTCCGTGCGCTCGACGGTGTCGTCGCCTATACGGAGAGACGTCAGATCTGTGCTGTTGCAGGCCATATACTCCGTCTTCGCTACGTTTAGCTTCAGCCCGCCGTTCTCAAGCGCCTCCCTCCATGCGTGCACGCGTCTGGTGAGCCGTCCTTTGTCCTCATCTACCAGTGCGATATCATCAGCGTACATAAGCAGCCAAGGCTGCGGTAGTTTCTGTACACTGGCTGACAGTTCATCTAATATCACACTGAAGAGATAGGGGCTTAAGACGGAGCCCTGATGCACGCCTATGGTTATGGGGAAGGGGGTGTTATCACCAACAGCAGTCCTGACTATTGAATCGGAGTTGCGATACATGTCACGTACGATTTTCACGTAGGTCTCTGGTACCAACTTCGACCGCAACGCCCACCAGATTATCTCCCTAGGAACACAGTCAAAGGCCTTCTGCAGGTCTAGGAATAAAAAATGCAGAGGCATATTCTTTTCCCTGTGCTTCTCCATGAGGATCCTTAGGGCGAATGTAGGGTCCATGGTACCGCGTCCTGGTTGGAAACCGTACTGGAAGTCCGACACTGTACACTCCTGTCGGATCCTGGTATCAATAATGCGCTCGAAGAGCTTCATGGTGTGTGACATCCCCTTTATACCGCGGTAATTACTGCAATCTTGAACGGACCCTTTGCCCTTGTGGACCGTCGTTATTATACTAAGCCGCCACTGATCGGGCATTATTCGTTCGCTCAGGATTCTATTATAAAGGTTAGTAAGAATGCACACACCACGAGCCCCCAGCGCTTTCCACGCTTCAATTGGCACCTCGTCCGGTCCGACAGATTTCCGATTCTCCATGTGACGAAGAGATGCGAGGACCTCGTCAGGTGTAATCGGTGGCACGAGTCCATGGTTCGGGAGTTGTTCGGGAGGGTGCACTTCCCGGTGCTGAGTATTCAGCGAAACGTGGAAATATGAGCGCCATCTCTCCTTCACCGCACGATCATCGTACAGGAGCTCGCCATTAGGGCCGTTGACGCTGCAGCAGCGAGTAATATCTTGCGCTGCTTTGGCCCTAGAGCGCGCCAGTTTATATATAAGCTTGTGCCCCTCAGGAGTGTCCAACTTAGCATATAATGGTTGCAAGTGGTCACGCCTGGCTCTGGCTACAGCTTTCTTGACAGCTCTTTTCGTTGTCTTGTAAGATGCGCGATCTTCAGGAGATTTGGTCACTTGCCACGTCTTGAAGAGCGCTTTCTTCTCCCGTAATGAACCCTGGACTGTGGCGTCCCACCACCAGGTCTCTTTGTCGATTTTGCGGCCCCCTTTCGCCACGCCGAGAACTTGCTTTGCCGTCTTTGCGATTGCTGTCTGAATGGTTTACCAGCACTCTTGGACGGACTTGCCTGCTGTGTCGAGACTAATATCCCCAGCGGCAGAGTCAAACTCTGAGTATCTGGTTTGATCCAGCAGCCACCACTTGATTTGACGGTGGCAACGTTCGGCGTGTCTGCGACGGGGTTTTACGCAGAGGTCCATGACAAGAAGTCGGTGTTGGGCAGTGAGACACTCACCGGGTATGACCTTACAGTTGGCCACGCGACTGATATGACTTCTCTTGGTCAGTAGATAGTCGATTTGAGTGGCGTTCCGACCGCTCCTGTAGGTAATCAGGTGCTCGGTTTTCTTTTTGAAGAACGTGTTCACCACGGCCAGGTCAGCTGCAGTGCAGGTTCTGAGAATGGTTTCCCCCTCTGCGTTTCTTCGGCCGTAACCATAGCCGCCGTGGACACGTTCATACTTCCCCTGCACCTCGCCCACATGACCGTTCAGGTCGCCACCCTAAACGACATAGTGGTACAACGGTATGCCGCGTAGTACATCTCCGAGCCGATCCCAAAACAGCGTTTTATCCGCGTCGCTGCAGCCGACCTGTGGGGCGTAGGCACTTATTAAGTGGGTCACGACCCCCTCAATAAGCAACCTTACTACGATAAGTCGGTCGCATATCCGTCTAACTTCCAAGACGCTATCGTGGAAATGCTCGGCGAGCACCACTGCCACATCGTTCTCTCCACCAGAGGAGCCTGTATAGATCAACTTGTAGCCGTGCCCAATATTCCGGCTCCAGTTGGCCTTCCACCGTATCTCCTGCAGGAATTTCACAGCCACTTTACGCCTGGCAAGTATGGCTGCAAGTTCTGTGGAGCGTCCCGTAAGCGTGCCAATGTTCCAGTTTGCAAAGCGAATCTTCGTAGTTGGTGCTAACGTCTTTAGCCGGGCTCGCACGGGGCCCGGTAGCCCTCGCATACTTGTCGCAGGGTTAAGGCGATCCCCATGCGCGTCGTTATGCGGCGACGCCCTAGTCCTAAACGTATTTATCTTTCTTTTACTTTCCATTTTTGAGTGGCTTAGTGCCAATTACCGGGGCGACTGCCGTCTGACCCCCGAACCCCTAGGACGAATCCTAGAGGAGTGGCATCGCCAGAGCCCTTTCCGTTGTCCAGCAGGTGCGCCACGTGCAGGCGGGGTTGGCTTGGGCTCCAAGATCTTAGCGGAGCCCTTTGGGCATCTGTCATACCTACCTGTAAATAACGGAAGTACATTGGATTGCTAATTATCGCTGTTACAGATTTATTGATTAATGAACTCATTACAGATTGACCTATTTTAATTTTTACATTAAATTGTTACTGCATGTTTAAAAATTTCTCTACCAACAAATTTATTTATTACGAAGAAACTAGAAGAAGCGTCCAAAAAAGATAGTAGTAAGCAACATAAAAAAAAGCAACAGAAAGTCGATCAGGCATTGATACATAACCAAATTTTATTATTGCTATTAAAAATGATAACAGTACAATTAAGTGTGCTAATATTTATTAAGTATTTTTATGTTTTTATTTTACTACCAAATTATAAAAAGAAAGGCATCTAATTTTTAATTAATTTCAGATATTAATCGTTATGAAGAGTTGTGTTTGTTACTATTTCCAACTTGCACTAAGAAAATATTCGTTAAAAGCCTAAGGACACTGTGTTCGGAAGTATTGGCTAATATTACCAAACATAATACTTATGGTAAAATTCAAGAATGCTCTGATGAGAAAGACGCCTTTGAAGCCAAAGATATTCTCAAGAAAACGACCCATTTGCTGGAACTGACAGTGAAGATGAGTTTGCACCCCCAAAAAAGAATAAAAGTCTTTTGTCCAATTCCTCAACATCAAGTTCTTCGTCTAGCTCTTTGTCCAGCTCATCGTCTGACTCTTCATCCAGCTTGTCGTCTAGTTCATCTTCTAGTTCTACAAACTCTTCTTTGTCGTAACCTACCAAAAAGGCAAAAAAGAGTACGAAATGTTGCCAAATGGAAGAAAAGTAAATTGAAACTCTTAAAAAATTCTGGAAAAGAGTATATTTCTCAAACTAGTAAAATCTAAAGAAATGAAACCTCCCTGTTCAAATAAATGCCGATCAACTTGCTCAACGAAATTAACGACAGAGATGAAGCAAAAATTGTTCGACAATTTCTGGAGACTTCGTTCATTTCAGAGGCAACGGGATTATTTGTCAACGTGTGTAGCAGCTCTAAATGTTTTTGTGCGTCGCTTGAAAATTAATGCTACAAAAGAAAGACGGCCAAATTGCTGTTTTACATTTTTAGTAGAAGGTAAACCTATAAGAGTGTGCAAAACCTTCTTGTTAAACACGTTGGGGATAGGTGAAAGGATGTTACGAACGGTTATTCAAGCAAAATGCAGTGGTACTGGTGTAGTTCCAATTGATCGTCGTGGAAAGCATTCAAAGACCAATATGGACCCAGACGTCGCCCAATCCGTACGTGAGCATATAAATGCAATTCCGCGAGTCGAAAGCCACTATATTAGGGCTAATACTAGCCGTGAGTTCATTGATGTTGGTCTTACTATTGCTGAAATGTATAGACACTATAAACAGGAAAGGGAATCCACCCAAAGTATTGCTGCAAAGTATAAGTTTTACGCACATATATTTAATACGGAGTTTAACATTTCTTTTTTTACACCTAAAAAGGATCAATGCGACCTGTGTGAATCGTATAAAAATGCGTTAGATGAAGAAAAAGAGGCTTTAGAAGACGGATATAAAGATCATCAAAAACAGAAAGAACTTAGTAGAAAAGAAAAAGCAGAAGATACTAAGTCTTGCAAGGAACCTAACAGCTTTAAAATTGTTGCTGTTTATGATCTCCAGGCTGTTATGCCTGTGCCAATTGGAGAAAGCTCGGCCTTTTTCTACAAGTCAAAATTAAACTGCTATAATTTCACGGTGAGTGTTAATTGATTATTGCTCATTTATATATTTAATAATACTCCGTGTGTTACATTATATATTATTGCCATTTCAGGTAACTGATGTCAAAAATACGTCCACTAGATGCTACTTTTGGCATGAAGGCATAGGGAATCGAGGAGCGATAGAAATTGGAACATGAGTTTTTGAATTTTTAAAAAATATTGCTTAATGTCAGCCCAACTGTGACGTGATTTTTTACTCAGACAATTGTTGTGGTCAGCAGAAAAATAGGTACCTTTAGCAATAGCTACTTTGTTATAGAGGTTCATGAGTATTCACGCACTTACACACAATACACACAAGCAAACACTATCTACTCGCGCATAGATATTTAGAAATAAACTACTTATTTATTTATTTTACAGATTCATACTTGCGCTGTATCTCTACGCTGTTTCGACACTAAATATTAACTCGGTGACTCACAAGTTTCTTGTGCGTGGGCACACACAGAATGAGGGTGATAATGCCCATTCTCTAATCGAAAAAGCTATTAAAAGGGCTAAAAAATCTGGCCCTAAATCTATGTGTCAAGCCAGTATGTTCAACTTATACGTAATGCCAAAAATCCGGAAAAGCCTTCATAGTTCAAGAACTAAATTACGATGACTTCATAGATCTGAAAGCATTGTGTGAGGAAATAGGGATAAATACTTTAAAAGGAATTGACGGGAATGCTGTTAAACTTACAGAAATCAGAATGATCTGTTTTTTTAAGAACCGAGATGAATGTGAATTCAAAACTTCGTATGAGGAAGAAAATTGGACGAAAGTTTCAATTAAAATCAGACTTGGAAAGGGATGCAAAACACGAAGAGATAATGACGATGTTCAAAATGTGGTTATAAAACCTGCATACAATTGTCAAATAGCCATTTCAGAGAGGAAGAAAAAAGATTTGTCACAATTGATTCGCGACAACATTATTCCAAAGCAATATAGCTATTTTTATAATTCTATTCATTAAATTTGCTACATCATCTGCTTAAAAAATAAGAAACCTTCTGCTTAATTAATAATTGTATTTACAAAGAAGAATACTTTTTGTTCGTTGTTAGCCTAAAATTTTATAATGTTGATGAAACTGATTCTCCAAAGGTACGAGTATGATAAGTAAACTTTGAGTTAAGTTGAAGTACTTAATTATTTGAATCACTTACCCTCCGACTTTGTAATGCTTAAAAATAACATTCTAATCTGTTAATAATAAGTAGTAATTTTTTATTTAATGTCTAAGGAAAGTTTTCTGTGATTACTGTGCCATGATTATTATGAGTAAGGTAATGTCTAAGGAATGTGTTCTGTGATTACTGTGCCATGATTATGATGAGTAAGGTAATGTCTAAGTAATGTGTTCTGTGATTACTATGCCATGATTATGATAAGTAAGGTAAAATCAGCTAGTACGGTTAGTGAAAAACCTAAAATATTCTTTAATTAGGTAAAAAGTTGTTAAGTAACATAAATATTGTGAAATAAATAGTAAATTTCACTATTTTCGTGTTTTATTTACAAAAATACTATAATCATAATTGTCACAAGTTATTGAAGTGACATCATTTAGTGCAAGAACGCCACAAATGTGGGTCTTGTTGCAGTTTTTTGCATTTATTTAAATGTTTTTATAAATATTATGTCAGTTTTTTTTTTATTTAAATCATACATTATATGAACAAAGTTAAAAAAAAACATTTGCAATCATATATCACACCAAACCTAGTAATGAACCAAGTTATAACAGAAAAAAAAACTTTAATGTGCTCTACTATGAAATTAAGAAAATGACATTTATGACTTTAAAGAACTAGATGTGCGATATGGTGTCACAAATTATCGTATAAGTGCAATATGGTGGCTCTATAAATATAGCAGTGAAAAGTCAGCAGAAACATAAAAATTGTATCCAGGAATTTGTAGCTAATTTATTGTTAATTAGTTACCAAAATCGCGATTTTGTTGCTCCAACCGGTTTTGAGTAAATTGAATTACTGCTATCTTTACATTAAGACAGCAGTAAAAACTTTCAATCAACACCGCCGTAGCGGATAAAAGGGGATAACTTGTTGCTAATTAGTTGCTGACATATAATGCAAAAAATATTAAAAAAAAATTGAAATAAAAAATATTAAAAATTTTAAAAAAAAACATCATAAATTAATAAACATTAATTTATGTTTTGATACTGATTCTGAAGTTCCAAATTAATGAAAATTTTGCTGCTAATTAATAAATAGATCAATAACTCCTAAACAGCCTACATCATCATAAAATCAGTCGAAAAGCTGTATCAAGTAATAAGTTACAAATAAATGTGTACATGGTGCCTATATGGGAGATTCAAAAACAGAACAACAGATATATTGTTGTTATGTAAGCATAAAGAGCCAGCAACAAAATAAAATACATCGATAAGCTGCACCAAGTAATAAGTTAATAATTATTTGTGTACAAGCTAAAACATGAAAATTTTAGGAAAAAAATATAGCAGATATTTTGTTGCTGGTCAGTAACGGAAGCAATATGTCACATAGAACCAGCAACAAAGTAAAATCGATCAATAAGCTGCACCAAGTATTAAGTTAATATTTATTTGTGTACGTGATATATTAACATGAAAATAAAAAAAAAATATAGCAGATATTTGGTTGCTAGCCAGTAATGGAAGCAGCAAGTCATAAAGCGCCAGCAAAAAAAAAGAAAGATAAGTTGCACCACGTTATTAGTTAGAAATTATTTGTTTACAAGTTATATTTTTATGAAAACTTTAGGGAAAAATATAGCAGATATTTTGTTGCTAGTCAGTAATTGAAGAAGTAAGTCATAAGAAGCCAGCAATAAATAAAATAGATCGAGAAATTGCACTACGTTATTAGTTAGTAATTATTTGTGTACATGCTATATTTATATGAAAATATTAAGAGAAAAGTGAGCAGATATATTGTTGTTGGTCAGTAACGTAAGCAGCAACTTATTAAGAGCCAGCAACAAAAAAAAAATCGATCGATAAGCTGCACCAAGTAATAAGTTAATAATTATTTGTGTAGGAGCTATATTTACATGAAAATTATAGGGAAAAAGATAGTAGATATTTTGTTGCTGGTCAGTATCGGAAGCAGCAACTCATAAAGAATCAGCAACAAAATAAAATAGATCGAGAAATTGCACCACGTTATTAATTAGTAATTATTTGTGTACATCCTATATTTCTATGAAAATTTTAGAAAAAAAAGTAGCAGATATTTTGTTGCTGGTCAGTAATGGAAGCAGCAACTCATATAGAGCCAGCAACAAAATAAAATAGATCGATACGCTGCAGCAAGTAATAAGTTAATAATTATTTGAGTACAAGCTACATTTACATAAAAATTATAGGAAAAAAGAAAGTTGAATTTTTATGTTTCTGCTGACTTTTCACTGCTATCTTTATAGAGCTTTATTCCGATACTAGTCGAGGCAACAAGGGGAGTGATTTGAAACTGAAGAGATACGACAAAGGCGTCCTTTTAGCGGTAAACGCTGGTTGAGTGGTCTTATGTGGTAGAGTCATGCTGCAGCTATATTTAGTAGTATAGTTGTAGCACGAATGGGTCGGCTTGACCGGGGAAGGACCACGCTCTCACAGAATACCAGCGTAAAATAGCAGCATAACGCTGCTGTGTTTCGTATGGTGAGTGTAAAGAACCGGAGACCCTTTTTACTGAAGTGAGGCATTCCATCTTAGTCCTCACGGGTGACAACGCATCTGTATTTTGATTTGTAATAGAGGATAGATGTAGATGTCTATGGGCCGCAGCAACCACTTACCATCAGGTGGACTGTGTGCTCGTTTGTCACCCTTATCTTATAAAAAAAACGCGCAAACTTGTGTCTTCTGAGGATTAAACTGCTCTAGATTTAGTCGCCCCAATCCGAAACTTTGTTCAGCAAAGACTCGACTTCAGACAGATTGGCACCGCCGGTGTATAGAGCATCACCAGTGCTTTCGTCCGCATAGCAATGATTGTTACCGGTTTGCAACATATCATTGATATTGTGACGGCTCATTATTATTATTAATAATAAATAATAATTAATTTTAATAAAGAAACTTTTAAAATATTATATATATAGTAACGAACAATTAATATACGTTAATAAGCATAAAGTTTAAATATACTAATTTCGAATATTATGTATTATATTATAGTAAAGGCTTAATATTGTCTTTAAAAACCTTTTAATTAATTAAAACTGTGCTTAAAATATTGAAAATGGAATAAATAATAGAAGTACAAGACGATTATATTGCAATAATAAAGATAAATAACATTTGTAATATAATTGAAAAATAGGTCAAAATAGGTAAGTTCTGGAGGGATTTCATGTAATGATTGCTTATATGAAGGAGTTGTCGGAGATACATACCCATGGTTGTACATATATATGGGGTGGTCGGCTGACCGACTGCTACTACTGCTATTGAACAATGTATAGTCCTATATTAGGGACTAATGATTTATACTGACTATAGGTCTATGGAATTAAAGCATTAATATATAAGGTCTCTATTATGTATAAGCATTATGATATCAGAGCTATGACTTAAAGTCCCATATGTATAAGACATGTAATAGTATGGTCTATAAAATAAAGCAAATATGTGGAAGTTCTTAAATATGTAAATGCATTATATTGAAAGACCTGGGACTTGAAAATGATTATTATAGTGGCTTGTAGATTGCTTCACAGCGTCGGAGCCCGAGGTAAACTTGGACTCGCTAACCAATGTTTCCTAGACATAATATCATCTTAGTGCCGGGTTTGTTGTAGCAATAAGACTTGCCACATAGCGTTATGACACCTCGGCTATCTTTGGGATTAGGGTGAGTGTGTTTAGTATTACTTTTGAGTGTAGCAAGTACACTCAACTCCTCAACCTAAACGATAAAGGTTACCGGTTACTTAACGGTTTCGACACCCAAATTAACCGGTTAATTCCGTAAAACGTAAAGGCAGTTATGAATAGTGTGGCGGGTGGAAGGAAAAGGGGAGATCTCCCGCCGGGCAAGGTGTTCTGCCCGGGGAGCGGCCAGCGCTCCGATTGGTAGTTCGGAGCTATTCTATATATGCTGCTTTAATTTCGGAACTTTGATAGCGCGATTTAGGCTTCGATGTGTTTCGCTTGTGGCGCGACGACAGCGCCGCCACATCACCCCCCTGCTCAGACCGGAGGTCGATAGTGCAGTCCGATTGCCGGTGCGTCCTTAAATGCCGGTGGGGAATGCATGCTGTGTGCGTAATGGCAAGTGACGCCGGTGCGAATGATATGCCGGTGTGTAATGCATGCCGTACTACGCACTTGCAAGTGATGCCGGTGAGAACGATGAGCCGGAGCAAGTGCCAGGGATTGCCTTGTAGTCTGCGGTGAGTCGAGAAGAAGGCAAGTAATCTGCGAGAGTGCCGTGAAGCAGAGGCGAGCAGTAAGGCTCAGAGCCGTGCCGAACACTGTAGCGCAGAGAGTAGCTTGAAGGAACAGGAAGCATTATTATTCCAGTGCTGCGATGAACCTTTTTGTAAAGCTAGATGGCTTGCAGAATGTGAAGACTGCAGACAATGTCTGCTCGGGAGCGAATGAATGGGGTACTTCAGTAAGATGACGAAGTTTTTGAAATTGTAGTTTCCGAAGATTGTTGGTTGCGTGTTCATATCACGTCGGTTGGTCACCACTGTAATGGGTGGAAGGAAAAGGGGAGATCTCCCGCCGGGCAAGGTGTTTTGCCCGGGGAGCGGTCAGCGCTCCGATTGGTAGTTCGGAGCTATTCTATATATGCTGCTATAATTTCGGAACTTTGATAGCGCGATTTAGGCTTCGATGTGTTTCGCTTGTGGCGCGACGACAGCGCCGCCACAAATAGGACAGGTAGATTCACGTTGCGAGGTGTTTATGCGGCATGGCCGCATGCAGGCACACTTATCAATTATCTGCCTTTAAGCGATACATTGTTTTAGTCGCGATCAGGGTGTATAGTGGGAATTTGGCATTTACGAAAAACGTGAAAGTATTAAAATTTAAAATCAGGAACAAATAAAATTAGGCATTTTGGCTTCCCAACACAAAGCAAAAAATTTTGGATAGTTCTGGAAACACACAAAAAAGCTAGGCCCTAAGCCGGCTGTTTCTGTAAGTGTGGGTGGATTATATGACCCAAAACAGATAGCTAATATATTTAAGGACCATTTTAAAGTAGAGGCAGTATTACGGCAAGAAGCAGAAGTGGGGATGGGCGGTGGTGGGGTTGTCGGGACTGGTGAACCTATCCGTATTACAGCTAAGGATATAAAGCTGGTACTGAAGCAGATGACCAGAGGAAGGTCACCGGTTCACGATAGCCTCAGTGTCGAGCACCTTCATAATGTAGGACCGCATCTTCCAAGGGTTTTGTCACTGTTATATACTTTCTGTATCCGTTGTTGTACCTATTTTAAAAAACAAGTCTGGAGATATTTCTGACAAGATAAATTATAGGCCTATTTCTCTGGCAACTGTATTAGCTAAGGTGCTTGACGGCTTGCTTGAGCGACGGCTTAGTAACTTCATACAATTAAATGATGCGCAGTTTGGCTTTCGACCTGGCCTATCAACAGAAAGTGCTATACTGTCGTTGAAGCATACCGTCAAATACTACACCCAGAGACAAACGCCAGTGTATGCTGCGTTTCTGGATCTCTCAAAGGCATTTGACCTGGTTGACTATGATCTGCTTTGGTCAAAATTTCGTGACACAGCTGTTCCAAATGAATTAATCACCACGTTGAAATATTGGTATGGCCATCAAGTTAACCTGGTCAGATGGTCTGGTGCGCTATCTGACGAATACATTTTGGAATTCGGGGTGAGGCAGGGGGGGCGTTATCCTCGCCTTTGCTGTTCAGTCTCTACGTTGACGGGCTCATTGGTGCATTCAGTAGCACCAGGATAAGCTGTTCCATTTTTAGTTAATAGTATTAGCTATGCTGATGACATGGTGTTGCGGAACCATCGGTGAGCGCATTGCGTAAGCTGTTGGCTGTCTGTGAAGTATACGCTGCTAAACACGGTCTCCTCTATAACACCAAAAAGAGTGAGTTAATGGTATTTCAAGTTGGTGCTAAAAACCCCAGGTTGTGCCTCTAGTCAAGTTCCTTGGGGTGTCATTAAGTAGGGTGTCACAGTTTAAATATTTAGGACACATTGTTACAGAGAATCTCACAGACAACTGTGATATAGAGAGGGAGCGGAGGGCATTGGCGGTTCGATGCAATATGGTTGCCCGCATGTTTGCTAGGTGTACTAGAGAAGTCAAAATTACTCTTTTCAAGGCTTACTGCCAAACCTTTTACACCTGCAGCATGTGGTATAGCTATACGCAAAGGGCCTATAATGCACTTCGCGTCCAATATAATAATGCCTTCAGGATGCTGATGGGCCTTCCCGTGTTCTGCAGTGCATCTGGCATGTTTGCTGAAGCGGGTGTTGATGATTTTCATGGCATCATACGGAAGCGAATATCGTCCAGCTGGAGCAGATTGCGGGGGAGCTCAAACGGCGTCCTGAGAGTAGTTAAAGATAGGCTTGATTGTCCCATTCAAGGGCATTGTACTCGAATGCATATGGGTGGGACACTTAAGTATCTTAATTAATATTTTTAAGTTGTAAGTTATTTAATTTGATTTAATTTAATTTACTAACATAGCTTTTAAGAAATTTACTACCAAATTTGTATGGATTTTTTAATCTGAAATAAACGTTTTATTGTTATATTATTATTATTTGAGAAGTTTTGAAGAAAGAAAGGCAGTTATTGAGTTTGGTTTATTCGTTAAGACTGGACCAGTCTCATAATGAAAAAAATAATTTATTCTTGTGTATCATCGGTTGTTTATTTATGATGGGCAGAAAAAAAGTAAATAGAATTTATTCCATGTTTACGTTTTAACAGTGATAGAGCCACGCGGCAGCTTTTGCTTTCGCATGGATGGGCCAGATCGAACCAGGGTAGTACCACGACCTCACAGAATACCAGCGTGAAGTAGAAGTTTACTTCTGCGTTTCGCTTGGTAGGTGTAGGTGGTCGGAGGCCCAATTCCCCCCCCCCCCCCCTTAAAGTATGGTAGTGGAATCAATTAAAAAACTACCCCAGGAGGGTACCAGAATCCTGGTGACGGAGAATCCTTCGCTGAGCACCCACGCCCAAGCTACCCTACTGTTCCTGAGCATGTGTGCTCAAGCTGCCAGGCGTATTCTGGTATACGGGGGAGGGGGGGGGGTATACGCAGAGATCGTGATCCTTGACGATTTTAACGACCATCACGCCGAATGGCTCAGTTCACATTTAATCGATCATGTGGGGAAATTTGTTTATGACTTTGCCTTGGCATATATGGTTGCACAGCTGGTTACTTTGCCTACATGGATTTCACATGTGGAGGATCATGCACATTCCCTCTTGGAACTTCTGCTGACCTCTTATCCGGACGGATAGCAGGTTTCCGTCGACAACCCTCACGGCTCCTAGGGCCATTGTCTTGTCCGGAGGGTAGTGTCACTCACATCTTCGCGCTTACATTCTGCAGGCAGCCGCCGTGTTTGGCACTATAGATCAGCCGATTGGGAAAGGATGCGGTCTTTTTTATGCATTCTACCCTTGAGGGCGAATTCGCTTCTCGCTGGACAATCCCAGCAATGTTGCTGATTCTGTCGCTGATATGGTACTTGAGGATATGGAACTTGAGGATATGGAACTTTTTATTCCATCCTCTGTGGTGCCCATCGGAGGCAGATTCCAGCCATAGTTTGGTCTCTCATGTAAAATAGCATCACACTATAAGCAAGAGTGCTACCAGCACTGGGCTGACGACATCTTTACATTCCGAGACATTGATGTATCGAGATGTAAGCACCAGCGCTCTTTAAGAGACGTATAATTCCGCCTCCAGGTTCTTCAAAATTCATTGCCAAGGCAAGGTCAGAGCACATCGGCGGAGTTGGTGAGAGCCTAGTTCGCCTTCCATCGGTAACCCGTGCGTTCTGGTCTCTTGCTAAGGCTGTCCAAGGGAACTTCTGTCAGCAATCTCTGTAAAGAGAGGGCGACTCACTGAGTCCATGCTGCAAAGGAGAAAGCCGATCTGTTAATCTCTTTTTTTGCATCCAACTCGACTCTCGATGACGGAGGAATACACCGCCGAGCATCCCGCGGTTTGAGTGCGCCATGCCAGATGTGCGGCTTACACAGCGCTCGGTTCCCTTCCATTGTGCTGAAGACGTGTGCTCCGAAGTTGGTACCTGTTATAATGCAACTTTTCCGGTACTTCTACTCCTAAGGCGTTATCCCAAATTCATGGAAGACAGCTTTGGTTCACCCGATTCCTAAAAAAGGCGACCGCTCAGACTCGTCAAACTACAGGCCTATCGCCATCACCTCCTTGTTCTCCAAAATAATGGAATCCATTATAAACAGTTTTCGTCGGAGTTGATCAGTTGGTGGTCTTCTGGTCTATCTAACTCATAGATGGGCGGCAGCAGTAGAGTCCAAGGGGTAGGCATTGGCCGTTAGTTTGGACATTGCGAAGGCCTTAGATCGGGTTTGGCACAAAGCGCTTCTTTCGAAGCTCCCTTCCTATAAAGAAATTTTGCAATTGGATCACCAGTTTCCTTGCTGATCGGAGTATCAAGGTCGTAGTAGACGGTGCATGCTCTGATTACAAGCCTATTAACGCTGGTGTTCCACAAGGCTGCGTGCTATTACCAACGCTGTTTCTACTGCATATCAATGATATTTTGCAAACTGGTAACAACGACAGCACTGGTGATGCATTATACAACAGCCGTGACAATATTTCTCGGGAAACGTCTCCGAGTACCGGAACAAAAGTAAATTAAAGTAAAGTTGCAGCCTTTATACGTCCCACTGCTGGATACAAGCCTCCTCTTATTTTTGAGAGGGTTTTAGGGCAAATAAATGTCCGCCACGCTGCCCTAACGCTTGTTGGCGAACTTCACATGTCTTCCAGATATATTTTTTTATTTCTCGGACATGCAGGTTTTCTTACGATGTTTTCGTTCACCGATGAGCAGGTGGTAAATCGGCACTTAAAATTGCAATTAACAATTTCATTGGTGCCGGCGGGGATCGAACCCGAGTTTCTCACGTACTGTGAGACTTACAGCGAGCGCTAACCATCTGAGCTAGCACGGCGCTACCGGAACATACTTGTGTTTGATGTCGATTCTTTGCTGAACAAAGTCTCGGATTGAGGACGGCTAAATCTAGTCCAATTCAATACCTGGAAGACACAAATTTGCACGTATACCTCTAAAAAGAACCCTTTTGCCGTATCTCCTCAGTTTTAAGGCACTCCCCTTGCTGTCTCAGCTAGCATCGGAATCCTCGGCGTCGATATATCGAATAGTGTGCAGTTTTGGGGTCACTTGGAAGGGAATGCCAAATTGGCCTATAAAAAGCTTGGCGTGCTCAGCAGAGCGAGGCAGTATTTCATGTCGGCACATCGCTTGCAACTTTACAAAGCGCAAATTTGGCCTCTCATCTCTGGACCGGGGCACGCCAGTGTCAGCTCCTTCCAATTGACCGCATCCAACGCAGAGCGGTTCAAGTCGTCGACGTCCTAATTCTTTCTGATCGGCTCGATTGACTGGCACTGCGTAGGGATGTTGCACCCCTTTGCATTTTCTATCGAATTTACCACGGGGAGGGCTCTGAGGTATTGCTCGGTTTAATTCCAGCCGCCAAATTTCACGAACGCACATCGTTTCAAAATTCACGATACTATCCTCACTATCTGGATGTTTGACGGGCCACCACTGTACGTTTTCTAGGAGTTGTCTTCCTCGTACAACTTCTCTGTGGAATTGTTAACCACCGGCGATTTTTCCGGACCGTTACGACTTAGGGACCTTCAAGAAAAGAGCTCACTCCTTTCTTAAAGGCTGGCAACGCACCTGCAATTCCCCTGGTGTTGCGGGTGTTCATGGGTGGCAGTAGTCACTTACCATAACGTGACCCGCATGCTCGTTTGCCCCCTTTTCTATAAGAAAACGTACGACGAGAAAACCCAAAATTCTAAGTGCTTGATTGATGTTGAATACGACTATCAGGGTGGTTTCTAGAACACTCATTATACCCAAATTAATCCAATAACGGTCCTTGGCACGACCTGGGACACGATTTAAACCCAGGACCAAATCATGATTCACAGTCGCCCTAGTAACCACATACAGACAGACAAAATTATATACTTTCATGATATGTATTTATTAAAAATCTGTTATTTTGACGTTACGAACAGACACTTCAATTTTATTTATTTGAATAGTTTCGTAGTCGTAAAGTATGAAAGTTTGTAAAAAATTCGGAAGTGACTTACTATATTATTTTGATTTTGAGGCGTCAAAAAACTTGGCTGCACTTTTCACCTCAGAAGTGGTCATTATTAATTTTGCAAAGACGGAGATAGAGGTTGGTCGTAATTATGAGCTTCTGAATTTAAAAAAATCTGGTAATCTGCTTCACTTTAGTCCTAAAAAGAACAAAAATACTATAACATATAATTTCATAAACTTTTAAAAATATTGTGTTCTGTTAAGAAAGTTCATCATTTATTGCGATATATTACTAAAACGAAATGACATTTAAATAAAGATGCATAGCGTAATTTTAATAGAAAAAGTTATATATAATTAAAGTCAATTTAAATATATAACGTCAAATTAAACTTGATATCGAAACTTAATTTTAAAGTGAAGATAACGCATAATTAATTGAAACAGAACTTACATCTGTTATTTATAATACGATCGTTTCTGAAAGATGAAAAAATATGAGGGAGTACGTCACAACGCAGTCGCGTTGATGCAATTAATATATCGTGCATGTGTCTAAAAAACTCGGGAATTAAACAGAGGCAGCCGTACAAAGATGGGTGCGAGCGGGGTAAGGGAGAGGGGGACATTACAAAACTTGGTTTGAACCGGTTAATTCTTACTACCTAAACCGAAATTTGTGAAAAACCGGTATTCCGCAAAAACCGGTCAATGACCGAAACCGGTTTAGAATTTCAACCGGGTTCCGAGCCCTGCCCTTCACTATTGTAATCAATTTTCATAAAAATTATATAAAATATAATTTTGAAACATTAGAACTTAAGGAAAGGTTTGCTGACTTTTTTTTTCTTTTTTTATAAATAAAGTTTATTTTTTTTGTTGTCCGCCGTAATTGTGTGGCTACATTATCACGTCTCATCAGATTGATTAATAATCTATCTATAGACAGATGTTGGTAGCTCAGGAGCTAAGCGCTCGTAGTAAATTTCACAATACACGAGCAAACCGGGTTTGATCCCTGCTAGCACCAAAGAAATTGTTTTTTTTTTATAGGATAAGGGCGACAACGAGCACACAGTCCACCCGATGGCAAGTAGCTGCTGCGGCCCATAGACATCTACATCTATCCTCTATTACAAATCAAAATGTAGATGCGTTGTCACCCGTGAGGACCAAAATGGAATGCCTCATTTCCAGTAAAAAGGGTCTCCGGCCACCTGCGTTCACCAAGCGAAACGTAGAGGTAAACCTCTACTTCACGCTGGTTTTCTGTGAGGTCGTGGTACCACCCCGGTTCGAGCCGGCCCATCCGTGCGACAGCAAAAGCTGCCGCTTGGCTCTACCACTGTTAATAATTTTTGATTACAATTTTAAGTGCTGCTTTACCACGTGCTCGGCAGTGAAGGAAAACATCATGAGGAAATCTGCATGTCTGGAAATAAGAAAAAAACATTAGCAGACATGTGAAGTTCGCCAATACGCATTGGGGCAGCGCGGGGTACATTTCCTTGCCCTCTCAGAAATAAGAGGAGGCCTGTGCCCAGCAGTAAGACGTATTTAGGCTATAACTAACACAAATGTTGCGATTTCAACGCTTCTTCGCTTGCGTTGAGTCTCATCCCAGGTATAACAATCGACATTTTGGTTTCCCCAGTTATACAATGTTAAATCGGATACTGCTAGTAGCTTACGTGCATAAAAGTATGAACCATCGGCTCCTTTTGGAGTTTGTATCTGTAGTGTGTTTTTTATAGGATAAGGGTAATAAACGAGCACACAGTCCACCTGAAGACCTGAATACTTTTCTGTATTTTTCACATTTCACTTGAATTGCGCTGCAACTATTGCTAAGCCACTGCTGTCGGGTATTAGTAGTACGTAGTATAATCCTTGTGTTTGTTATTTTAAATATGACTTTTAGCAAAACAATGTGTCTAGAAAAGTTGTACTTTTTAATAATGGTTACAAATGGCAACAATTAGTAAAATTTATTCATAATAATTTAGTTAAAGATGCAAATATTGTCAGAGTAATTATAAGATGATATTTTGTATAATTGCCTATGGTCCATTCAATATCTCAGAATTGATGTGCTGCTACAGCAAATATACGAAAGTGATAGAATTGTTAGTTCATCGTGGTTAAATCAATTCTTAGAACGTGAGTTATTCCGCAGCAATAATGTGAATGTGACGTATAGGTTAATTGACCATAGACAATCAAATACTTTGTAGTGAAAATCCTACTATAACAAATTCACGAATATGGCACTTAGGTAAATTGACCATGGTTAAATATATGCATAAGAACAATAAAAATACATGGGTAAAAACACGAATAGGTCCAATATTCGTATTTTTACAATTGACTTTGAGGACTACATAATTATATAATTAGCCCTTGGTAGAATATATAATCTGCACTTTGTAAATTTACCATGGTGATTGATTCGCACATTTACTGTTAAAATATTTCATAACCTATAATAGATACAGATATGAAACTTTGCGACAGTATGTATTACTACATTGGCGGCGGCTTACTCTAATAAACAGTTTTAAGAGAAATTGGCAGATTCGCAAGTTTGCCATAGACGTGACGATATACATACTAACATTCCTAAAAATCCAGTATTTGCTTGAGTACCTAAAACTGGTTAAAAACTTTTAATCATTATTTTCTTTTGTTGCTTGTGTTCTTTAAAAGAAAGCTTTCTCGAGGATTAACTAGTTAAGTTTAAAATATATTTTTGCATGTTCTAAATAATTAAGAATATTATTTTTATTTTCAATGTAAATGGGATGACTAAATCAATGTTGCATCAAATCTCTGGTATTGAATATATCAAATAAAACTACTAGTCGCATTTTTTTGATCAAACAATCTCAAGATTTCTACAGCAATGCGATTATTTCACTACCTACAAGATGGCAACAAGTTAGCGAATAAAATGGACCCATATATGTGGTAGTGGCGTAAAAAATACCAACCCCTACTTTCGCACCATGAGGCGCAAATGTAATGAAATAGCCCCGAGTTCCCGGCGCCCCTTTAATGGGGGAAGGTTGTGAAGAATCTCCGGGAGGAAAACCAGCGACGAGGTTCGCCACACGTTCTATCCCCCGGAGGGGCGAAAAGTGGCCCGTCTGGCTACGTTGAATGTATGTGGAGCAATGAATGATAAGATGGATGAAGTATACGATATGATGTATGATAAAGGAATAGATGTGTTATGTGTAAACGAAACGAAAGGGAAGGGATGCCACTATAAATGGCATGTATACCGCGTACTGGTCTGGTGTAGACGAGACCGAGCGGGCATGCCAGGGAGTCGGTATCATCCTTTCAGAAAGAATGGATGAATGTGTAAAAGAGTATGAATGTGTAAGCTCGAGACTGCTATGGATACGAATGAAAGTGGGCTCAAAGAAGTTGTTTGTTCTAGGGGCTTACGCCCCAGACAAGCCCACTTATATCCGAGAGCAGTATTGGGAGATGGTAAGTATAGTGCTAATGAAATGCAAGGGTAATTAAAATATTATTATTTTAGAAGATTTTAATGGAAGGGTTTGGGTAAAGAGGCTTGATTATGAAAGGGTATTGGGAACGTTTTAGTGATAAAAATATCCCTACGTTGGGGATGGATCTTTACTTGGTATTATGCCGAATTAGTGGTCTATTCACGCGTTGGCGGCATCGGACATCTGTGTCTACTACTGCGTTACGGCAAACTAAGAAATAAGAACAGAGAGGTTACAAGATGTAGGTGTGAAAGAAAAGCTCAAATGTTTTTTTTATTTTTTTATAGGATAATGGTGACAAACGAGCACACAGTCCACCTGATGGTAAGTGGTTGCTGTGACCCATAAATATCTACATTTATTCTCGATTACGAATCAAAATGCAGATGCGTTGTCACCCGTGAGGACTAAGATGAAATGCCTCGTTTCCAGTAAAAAGGGTCTCCGGTTCTCTACACTCACCATACGAAACACAGCAGCATTAAGCTGCTATTTTACGCTGGTATTCTGTGTGAGCGTGGTCCTTCCCCGTCCGAGCCGACACATTCGTGTTACAACTATACCAAAAATATAGCTGCAGCATGGCTCTACCACTTATAAAACTAAAACTATGTAGACTAAGAGAAAATATAAGTGGTATGGATGAACTGTGAACAAATGATTTAAACTTAGAGAGTGTGAGGTATAATGTCAAGAAAGGTTAGGTGGATGCAGCTAGCGAAGTATGCGGTGTTAGTAAGAAAACGTATGCAAGTAAAAATAACACGTTATGGTGGGATGATGAAGTACGGATGGAAGTTGAAACAAAGAAGAAAGCATGGCTAGATTTATTAGCAACCAAGGCTAGTAATTCTAGCGGTATGAATGATGATTTTGAAAAAAAAAGTCAGTCTTTAGACATCTAAATAAGAGGGTAAAAGAAGTGGTTGAATGGAAAAAGCAAGAAAGAGGGATAAGAATGATAGAAGAATATCGGATTACTTCCAGGCAAACATAAAAATGTTTTGGAAACTCGTAAGAACTGCCAATGGGGACATTCAAAATAGCCTAAAATGAATGCTATACGAGACCGAAATGGCTGTATTCTGAACGACGAAGTTTGGAGTTTAGTGAGATGGAAGGAATACTTTGAAAACGTGTTTATGAGTGATGAGACGTTTGAATTAAATGAAAATAATTTGAAAAAGTGTCAGACAGGGCTGTGTGGCAACCCGTGGCTGTTCAACCTATTTATGGACAGTTGTTTGGAAAATTTGAAAGTAGAAAAATGCGGGTTAAGAATGGGTGAGTTAACCGTCAAAGGCATTTTGTACGCCGATGATCAAGTCATACTTGCGTCGTCGGCAGCCGAGTTGCAAATTATGGTTGCCTGCAATGCCTGTATCAACCCAGCGCTCAACCCAAATGAGTTCAGTGTTTGCCATAACACATCCGTGTCCACTCTGTCATAAGCCTTTTACAAGTCCACGAACGCACAAAAAACTTTTTGGTTTCTGGCCAAAAACTTCTCCGCGACCATGCGCATGGAAAAGACCTGATCCGCACACCCCATTCCCTTTCTAAGTCCCGCTTACACATCCCAATTTTTTTTTCAGTTTCTTCCATAACTTTTTCAATTAGTATCTTAGCATACAGTTTTCCCACAATGCTAAGAAGGCTGATACCACGGTAGTTTTTACAGTCCTGCTGCGACCCCTTTCTTTTATATATTGGAATTATCACAGCTTTGCACCAGTCTCCCGGTACCCCCTAAATTTCCCAACATAAATTAAACAAGGTGTACGGCAGGTCTGCCACCACTCCTTCTCCAGCCCTTAGCATTTCGAGAGATACTCTATCATGTCCAGCTGCCTTAGCTGCTTTCATATTTTTCATTGCTTTCATTATTTCATCTTTATTTATGTCTCTATCTATTTCCTGTTCTATCGGAATGTCTATTTCATTTAATTCAAACGTTTCATCACTCATAAACACGTTTCAAAGTATTCCTTCCATCTCCTTAAACTCGAAACTTCGTCGTTCAGAATACAACCATTCTGGTCTAGTATAGCATTCATTCTAGGCTATTTTGAATGTCCCCTGGCAGTTGTTACAAGTTTCCAAAACATTTTTATAATTGCCTGGAAGTTATGCGATATCCTTCTATCATTCTCCTCCGTTCTTTCTTGCTTTTTCCATTCAACCACTTCTTTTACTCTCTTATTTAGATGTCTAAAGACTGCCTTTTTTCTTTCAATATCATCATTCATACCGCTAGAATTACTAGCCTTGGTGGCTAGTAAATCTAGCCATGCTATTTTCTTTGCTTCAACTTTCATCCGTACTTCATCATCCCACCATAATGTGTTATTTTTAGAGACCAATTTGGCCTTCCCTTCCAAGTGACCACGAAACTGCACGCCACTCGATATGTCGACTCCGAGGATTCTGATACTGGCTGAGGCAACAAGGGGAGTGCCTTGAAACTGAGGAGATAGGACAAAGGGGTTCTTTTTAGCGGTAAACGCGCAAACTTGTGGCTTCTGAGGATTAAACTGGACTAGATTTAGTCGCCCCCAATCCGGGACTTTGTTCAGCAAAGACTCGACTTCAGACACAAGGTTGTTCCGGTACTCGGCGACGTTTTGCAGTTGCATCCATCAAATCTTTCTTGACATTATACCACACACTCTCTAAGTTTTAGCCATTTATTCATAATTCATCCATACCACATATGTTTTCTCTTAGACTACATTTGAGTTCTTCTTTCACACCTTCATCTTGTAACCTCTCTGTTCTTATACGCCATAACGCAGTGGTAGACACAGATGTCCGATACCGCCAACACATGAATAGACCATTTGTCGGTTGTCGGTTCTTCGAGCTATATGGCTGGCCCATTGCCACTTCAGCTTACTAATCCGTTGGGCTATGTCGGTTACTCTGGTTCTACTGCGGATATCCTCATTCCTAAGTTTATCACGCAGAGAAACTCCGAGCATAGCCCTCTCCATAGCTCGCTGAGCGACCTTGAGCTTCTTCATCCGGCCAGCAGTGAAGGACCACGTCTCAGTTCCGTATGTCATCACTGGCAACACGCACTGGGTGTACAGTCTCGTTTTCAAGGTTTGAGGTATACCTGACGAGAAGATGTGCCGTAATTTCCCGAACGCTGCCCAACCGAGTTGAATCCGTCGATTGACCTCTCGGTCGAAGTTGGACTTACCTAGTCGGACTATTTGTCCCAGGTAAACATACTCGTCAACAACTTCGATCTTAGTGTTCCCAACAACTACCGGCATAGGTGTGACATGAACATTAAACATGATCTTTGTTTTGTCCAGTTTCATCTTAAGACCTATCCGTTGGGAAACACTATTGAGGTCATTAAGCATAGTGCTTAGGTCCTCGAGCGATTCTGCCATAAGGACTATATCGTCGGCAAATCGAAGGTGAGTGATGTACTCGCCATTGATGTTGATACCGTATCCTTTCCAGTCCAGAAGCTTGAAAACGTCTTCCAATGCAGCGGTGAAGAGTTTCGGGGATATGACGTCACCCTGTCTTACACCTCTCTGCAATTAGATAGGTTTCGTACTCTGGTTCTGTACTCGGATAGTCATCGTAGCCCTACTGTACAAGCACTTCAACACTTCGATATACCGACAGTCAACTTGGCACTGCTGAAGGGACTGCAGCACCGCCCAAATTTCGACGGAATCAAAGGCTTTCTCATAGTCCACATACGCCAGACATAGTGGCAAATTTTACTCTTCGGACTTCTGTACAATTTGCCGAAGGGTATGTATGTGGTCTATGGTGCTAAAGCCCTTTCGGAAACCGGCTTGTTCGGGAGGCTGGAAGTCGTCAAATCTGCGCGCAAGACGATTCGTAATGACTCTCGAAAACAGCACGTAGACGCGGCTCAGAAGGGAAATCGGTCTGTAGTTCTTCAAGAGAGCGTTGTCACCTTTCTTGAAGAACAAGACCACCGCACTTCTGCTCCACGCCTCCGGTGTAATGCCGCCATGGAGGACGGAATTAAAGAGCCTCTGAAGGACTTCAAGTACCGGTTTTCCACCCGCTTTCAGAAGCTCCGCTGTAATTCCATCCTCGCCTGGGGCCTTACCGTTTTTAAGGTGCTGGAGAGCCATTCTAATCTCGCTCAGACTGACGTCCGGGATATCTTCGGAATAGTGTCGGGTGAGACTCGCTCTTGGATCGTTACTCACACTTGCGTGTGGCTCCAACGATGACGTGTACAACTGCCCATAGAACCTCTCAATCTCACTCAAAATCTCAGGTGTCCCGGAAACGATGCTGCCACATTCTGTCTTCAGCTTTGACAGTTGGCTCTTTCTGGCAGACAGATCTCTGGCAAAGACTTTGGAGCCTTGGTTCCGCTCGATCGCTTCTTCAATACGAGCTGTATTGAAGTTGCGTAAGTCCTGCCGCATGCATTTGGAGATCTGTCTATTCAGATGCCTGTATGCTGTCAAGTCTGTTGAAGAATGTAGCTTCATCTCCCGTCTAACAGCCATGAGATTAAGAGTGTGATCGGAGAGTTTTTGTGTTCTTCTGCGGCGGGTCTTGCAGAACTTAGCTCCGACCGCATGGACAGTTTCAACGAGCTTGTCATTCATATCGTCCACTTCATTGCAGTCTTCTAGGCACTGAATACGGTTTTGTAACTCGAGCTGAAAGGTTTCGGGACTTTGGATTAGAGCACGAGGGGGACGGAGCGTTCACTTCATTAGACGAGACCTCTCCAACTTAACGTTTAGGTTCAGTGTGCCTCTAACCATTCGGTGATTGCTACCAGTTTTCACCCTCGCGATCACGGAGACATCACTGAACAGTTGTCGTCTGGTCGTCATAATGAAGTCAATCTCATTTTTTGTCGAACCGTCGGGGCTCGACCAGGTCCACTTCCTGTGAGGCCGCTTCTGGAAGAAAGGATTCATCATAAAGAGTCCCTCTTTCTCCATGAAGTCGGACAGCTGCTGGCCCCTTGGGTTCCGTTGCTCATTGTTCCAAATTTCCCTACCTTCAGCTCACCTTTGTCTCTTGTGCCTAGTTTTGCGTTGCAGTCTCCCATTAACACCGTATATTGGGTTTTGGAGGAATGCATGGCTCTAGAGATATCCTCATACATTTCCTCCACCTCCTCATCGGGGTGTGCCGAGGTTGGTGCGTAAACCTGTATGACCTTCAGCGAATACCTTTTGGTGATTCTGAGTATAAGGTACGCAACCCTCGTCGACACACTCCCGATCTTTACAACGTTGTTAACGAGAGACTTATGGACGATAAATCCGACACCTCCTTGGGACAGATGGTCGCCCTCCCGGTGATAGAGCAAGTTGCCGGATTCGAGGATTACCGTGTCCTCCCCCTCTCTTCGGACTTCGGATAATCCTATAATATGCCAGCGCAACTTGTCTATCTCTTCTTCCAGCTCCACGATCTTCTCGTCAGTCCTCAGGGTGCGTGCGTTGTACGTTGCCAGGTCGAGTCGTCTAAGGTGCCAACCGAACCTCCACCAGAGATTCTTAGCACCCCCTGCCCCGCCGTTACCATGGTCGCCACCGTAGCCAGGAATAGCGGGGCCGCCGGGGACTGGGGGCCGTCTGTTTGTTGCTTTTGTCATTGGGGGGTATTTGCCATAGTTGCCACGCTTGGCGAGCGGGTTGGCAACCGCAGTTTTTTTTATTGTTAGTTTGTTGTTATCAAGAAGATGCTGCTGCCCATCTCCTGTCTGTTTCCCTTTGTCGCCTTTTACGACACCCACGGGAGGATATGGGGTAGTGGATATTCTTGACCGCCACTACACGGCAATAGAATAGACCATTAATTCGGCCTAATACCAAGTAATGATCCATTCCCAACTTAGGGATACTTTCATCACTAAAACGTTCCCAATATCCTTTCATAATCAAGCCTCTTCACCCCAACCCTTCCATTAAAATCTCCTAATATAATAATATTTTCATTACCCTTGCATTTCATTAGCACTATACTTACCATCTCCCAATACTGCTCTCGGATATAAGTGGGCTTAGACATGTCTGGGGCGTAGACCCCTAGAACAAACAACTTCTTTACGCCCACTTTCATTCGTATCCATAGCAGTCTCGGGCTTACACATTCATACTCTTTCACACATTCACCCATTCTTTCTGATACCGACTCCCTGGCATGCCCGCTCGATCTCGTTTACACCAGACCAGTACGCGGTATACTTGCCATTTATAGTGGCATCCCTTTCCTTTCGTTTCGTTTACACATAACACATCTATTCCTCTATCATACTCGTACATCATATCGTATTCTTCATCCATCTTATCATTCATTGCTCCACATAAATTCAACGTAGCCAGACGGGCTTTCGCAATCCACTTTTCGCCCCTCCGGGGGACAGAACGTGGCGGGGTGCGAACCTCGTCACTGGTATTTCTCCCGGAGATTCTTCGCACCCCTGCCCTATTAAAGGGGCGCCGGGAACTCGGGGCCATTTCATTATTTTGTGCCTCATGGTGCAAAAGTAGGGGGTGGTATTTTTTACGATGCTACAACATATATGGGTCCATTTTTTACGCTAACTTGTTGCCATCTTGTAGGTAGTGACAAAATCGCATTGCTGTAAAAATCTAGAGATTTTTGACCAAAAAATGCGACAAGTAGTTTTATTTGATATATTTAATACCAGAGATTTGAATCATCATGGATTTTGTCTTGGATCATTTAGAACATGCCAACATGTCATCATGGATTATTTAGAACATGCAAAAAAAATATTTTAAACTTAAATATTAAAACCTCCAGCAAGCTTTCTTTTTAAATAACACAAGCAACAAAAGAAAATAATTATTAAAAGTTTTAAACCAGTTTTAGGTACTCAAGCAAATATTGGATTTTTAGGAATTTTAGTGTGTATTGAAAGTCTCAAACATATATTAATCTTGAGGTCTGGCGATATCATGATGAAGGACCACTTATTTTCTGATGATCAATGATGGCCGTTTTTTTTCCATTTCTTGCTTGAGTCTCATTATTTGTTAGTAGTAGAGATTCGAATTGATAGTTTTACCTGGCGGTAAAAACTCATGACAAACGATACCATTCCAATCCCGCCATACACTAAGCATCATCTTATTGCGTGTTAATCCAGGTTTCGCTACAGTCTGTAAACAAAACACATATCAATATAGAAAAAAATCACGTTTCTTGTATGGCCTCCACACAATAAACGTAATTTTTTAGGGATCTTTAATATTTATTTATTTATTTTTTATTATATTTTGTTATAGCATAAACATAATATAAATACACATTCTGTGAAAATTTCAAGTATCTACATGTTACGGTTCATAAGATACAGCCTGCTGACAGACAGACGGAACGATAGTGGAAACTTGGGTCCCGTTGACACACTTTGGGCACGGGACCCTAAGAAACGAAAATAAAGTTTTAGTAATAAAAATAACAATTAATAAAACCACATATTATAAATATTAGGTCATTTGAGCAATATTACAAAAATAAACTTAAAATACTCGTAATATAGAATTAGGTTATATTAAAATAATTTAAATATATTATATTATAAAATATTCTAACAATAAATTCACATAATATAAAAATCTCAGCCACGGGGAACTTTATTTTTGTATTCGCGGCAAGACGTCATTCATATTTTGTGACTTTTTGAAATTTCGAAATTGTATGATACTTACTGATGATGTATGTGATCCCAGTATTTATTTTATTTCTTGTAGTATTATTTTTACTCAGTTTCACTACGCAAACTGGTATTTTACTTCGGATTGTGATCGCAATTTAATAAAGCATTCGGTACGTCCACCTGACACATTGCATGCAAGTATGCAACGCGACTGGCTTGGGTACGCCGACTTCGGCGTAGTATTTGTTGCCGCATTTTACAAGAGCGCCCGCGGTATCTAGTCTGAGCGCGCGAAGATCTATGAATAATCTAATAGCGGCACATTTTATTTTTAAATGTCAAACATAAAACTAACTTTCTGTCACATCGAAAACGTCATCAAACCTTCCAACCTCAAAATAAAGTATAGTTCGAATTCCAAACGAAAGATGGCCCATCCTGTAGATGCAGCATGGCTCTACCACGTAAAAATAAATTTTCACATGGTAATAATTAATCAAATTAATTTCGAGGACATGCAAGTCAAGTTAACTAATTCGCTCTCAATTAAGCGCGATCTACTTTTCTCTAGTCCACTACCTTCATAAAAATGCTACGAACAATATTACTTTACTTTTTATAGTTTATTTTTAATACATTGGCAGTGGTTAGTAATCAACTAATTCTTAACTAAAGAATTAATAATTAGTTATTAGTATACTTAAGATGATAAAACAAACTAAGCACATAAATAATATAAAACAACATATAACATAAACACTCACGCCTGTCACCCAGAGGGGTAGGCAGAGATTATGGACTTCCATTTGGCACGATCCTGACACACCTCTCTCGCTTCCTCCACATCCATATACCTACGCATACACGCTCGTCGGTTAAAGGTACTCTTGATATGGCCCATTTTTAATATATCGCCAATTTGGTCGATAAACTTTCGAAATAATATATTCTATACTATAATATATTATAATATTTCTATAATATATTCTATACTACGAGTAAAATGAATCTGTATAAAAGTCGTGTCTGTAATTCTAATATATTCTTGAAAAAACAAGTCCATGGAACTGAATAAAGGGTTCTGAAGCCAAATTAGTGGTTTTTAGAATTTTGTCTGTCTGTCTGTCTGTATGTGTATTCTGAATTCAAGCAAAAACTACTGACCCGATTTACATGAAATTTTGTATGTAGGTATTTATTAACCCTGGGCAACTTATATGCTACTTTTTATTGGATTATGGAACTTCGAAAAAAGAAGGTTAAGTATTTACTTCCTTTAGATATTAATTTTCTATTATATATTAGTTATAGGCGGGATTACGAGTGTTTTTCCAATAAATACCAGATTTATAAATAACGTTCAAGATATAGCTATAACCTTGGTAAAACTAGTGTGATGCGGGAAATAAAGACTGTGTAAGAACCCCAGAAGTAGGCGGAGTTATAGTAATAACTTTTAAATAAAATAAGAATTTTTAACTTCCTGGTTTTGGTCATTTTGACCACCCAGCTTTTTTCCCCTTGTCAACCATGACCCCCATGACATCCTCTACATGATATGCTATTCAAACTGACTATGCCTATAGTTCGAGCCACCCCCCAAGTTTTTGGTTTTTGGCCATTTTTACCCCCTCGAAGTGTAATGATAACTTTTAGCCCCTATTCAACCATGACATCCTCTACATGATAGGCTATTCAAACTAAATATCCCTAAAGTTCGAGTCACCCCCCAACTCATTTCTAGTCTTTACTTCCAATAAAATAATTTGAAACTACATAGATTTAATTATCAAAACAGCGCCATCTATCATCAAATGCAAAAAGTAGTATATTTTGTCTTTAGTTATTAATAAATTAAATAATACAAATAACTTATATTTATATGGTTAAATAATTAGATTTTTAATATTATTTAAAAATTCTAACATTTAGTTTTTTAGTATTTTTGTTATTTTATTTTAAAAGTGTACCCAATCATTTCAATGGATAATAGATAATAGTGTGGTTTTTATTTGAATCACTAATTGGTATGTAAATTGATTAAAACTGGTTTGGCAGCAATTATTGCAAAATTTTCATTATCATCATAGTTTTATTAAAGAGATGTCATGTCCAGATCGTAGAATTGATCATATATCATAAAGTAGCCCATCATTACTTGAAATGGTGTGGTCATTTCATGATATTTAACACTGTTTGTTGACCATGTCATGATATAGCTTGATCAAATCAATGAATAGAAATTGTTCCAAAGATATTAATAACTAAACAAAACGTTGCTATTTCATGATCTACTTATATGAAGATATCATTAAATCGTTTTTTCACCGCTAGCGGCGCTGATAGCGTATTTTCTAACAGAAACAGAACGTTTAACAGAATTGACATCACTTTATGCATTATTGATATAATTAATTAATTAATTTTCGCTTCTATCGCTGATATTTAGTTTAGTTTAGTTTAGTTTACGACGGGCTGTTTTCCGCAACTCCACGTCTATGCGCGTATTTTGCGTGTGGGCAGGAATAATGTGATTATTCGAGCCATGAGATCTCTCCGAAGAAGCTCAACAGGCCCTTGATGTTGCATGCAACTTCGGGGAGTGATCCCGGCGTGCCGAGATGTTTAGCCCTGTATGTAGCGACCTCCGGACATTTCAGTAGCACGTGGGCCGCCGTTTCTTCCTCCCCCATACATGCCCTGCACAGGGGACTATCTGTAATACCTATAGTAAATAAATGTTTGTTAAAGGTGCCGTGTCCTGTGATAGCACTTGTTACTATCCTAATCTGCGGCTTGTTCAGTCTCATTAAAACTTTTGTTAAGCGACTGTTAATTTCAGGCAGGGCATCCCTAGCTTGTCTACAGTCTACTAGATTTTTCCAAAGCTAAGCGTGTTGATTAGTGAAGTGTCTACGTACCAGTGAACAAACGTTACCAAAGGGGATTGGTATGATTGGTTCCGGCCCTATAGTGGCCAAAGCCGATCCTCTTCTGGCCAGTTCGTCTGCTGCATCGTTGCCTCTGGATCCACTGTGTCCCTTTATCCATTGCAGGGTCACATTGTTGTTTTTACATATCTCATTTAATCGTTGATGGCATTCATATATTAGTCCCGAGTTCACCACATTGCATCTCAGGGCTTGGAGTACCGCCCTACTGTCGGTCAGTATTCTGATGGGGAAGTCATTAACCTTCCTAGCATCTATTGCTATGGCCGCTTGAATGATACCCATACATTCCGCCTGAAAGACCGTGTTATAGGTACCCAGCGGTGTGCATATGTGAATATTGAGGTCTTCAGAGAAAGCTCCACAACCTACACCTTCATTTGTTTTAGAACCATCGGTGAAAATTCTAAGCTCTTTTGGGCTTAATCCTTCCGGCTGGCTGTTTTCATTTAACTGTATCTTGTATTTCTTATCGAAAACAAATTGTTTAGGAATCCTATCGTATTTGGCTTGTAGGATAGGAATTTTTGAGTGAATTCTATCAATTATGCCTGTATGAGGGACACTATTCTTACTCCAAAGATTTAGGGTCTTGAGTCTGATGGCAGCTAAAGTCGCTTCTTGTTGTATATGTAGATGAAACGGAGTTAGCTCCAGCATCGCTTCTAAGGCTGCTGTTGGCGTAGTTGATATTACTAGATAGTATAATTTTGGTTTTCATTATATCATCTAATAATAGAACCATCTACTTACTTCTAAATGAACTAAAATGGTAAGTCACTGATAAAATTAAATAATAGAATGCTATTGAATATACGATGTAAATAACTGAAAATTCGTTCGTAGCATCATTTAATGTGTAATTACTAGGTAGATGTGGACAACAATCATGCAAAAGCTTAGTTTCAGTTTTTATGAATTGTATTTCAACAAACTTTCATATTTTCAAACTGTTTAGGCCAAATCGTAATATTTAAAACTTGCATTCATTACGCTCGACCTCGGTCGCCTTACGTGTGGGCTAAGAACCGGTTTGACGATTTGGGCCGCGGGTCCGGGTTTTGCAGCGGCCGGCGCCCTATAGTCTAGAAGTTACTCTCGTATAGTTTGGCCGCGTGACGACTGTCTCTAAAGCGTTGTCTTTTCGTTCGTTTTACGTGACAACGAGGTGTCTCTGGAGTTTTTGAGTGATTAAATTAACTTCTATTGCCATTAATTTGCATCGACGAGTTGTTTGGCTGTCATTTTAATATCGTAATAAGAAATAGGCTTTGTCGGGTGGAACGCTAAAAATTTGTGACTCGAGAGGAGATCGAGTTTCTGTTCAATTATAATTTTGTGCTAAGTGAACATGGAACATTGAACTTTGACCGACCGTTCTTAAGTTGTGCAGTATGTCACTTGTTATAAGTTCAATTAACGTTGATTTAGTTAGATTTGAAGTTAATTAAATGTATAATAAAGTTGATAAACTAGTATAGTGAAATAAAAGCAGAAAATCCCTATTGGGGAACGCCCACTGGAGGGATCGCACATTGTGGAGAAAAGCAGCACCTGTGGGTGTGCTCTCAGTCATACATCGGTGACGTCAGGTTACATCTACACACTTTCGCACACTACTTACATACACTTTACTTACCACCTGACTGCGCCGTGTGGTCGACACTACCTCCGGAACTCGGTAAGTTTGTGCTTGCTCATCAGCCCTTAGTTAATAATATCCATAGGCCATTTGAGTGCGAACCCTCGGCTGCTCGTCGAGTGGGTTACTATGGGCCCTAGCCCAGTCGAACTTTTCGGGGCAGCTGAGGGCCGTAACACAGACATATTAAGATATTTGTGATAGTACTGGTTTCATAGCTCATATGAGTATATGTAAATGAACAGGCTCTTGCGGAAAAATACTTTAATGAAAGAAAGCAGATTTTACTTAAAAAAAGGTTTATTTTATTTTACTTGTCAAATGCGGTAATCAAACTGATTAAAACTTAAATTTCATGGTACGTAAGCATAATTACATAACTTAGCATATATTTTAATTGAAATTTGAAGTGTCAATTTACCACATTCTCGGCGGTGAAGGAAAACCTGTGAAGGAATATCTGAGAAGTTTCCCAGTTGAGATCATCGCGCGTTTTTTTGGCCAAAAACTCTGCGGCCTGTGCCCAGTAGTAGTATATTTATGTAAGCTGCTACTTTCTTACTTTCCATGGGGCATTATGCAGTTTATAATTATGTTTTTAATTCATGTTTTCGGGTATGTTACCTTTTTGTCTCAGTCTACCGTAAATATTAAGTGTTGCAAAGATGAGTAGAACCCATTATCGTCAGCCTATCAAAAGTCCACTGAAATGAACATAGGCCTGCCCCATAAATTCTCAAGTAGGTGGATATTTGCTATAGTTGCCACGCTTGGTAGGCGGGTTGGCAGCCGCAACTATTATTATTTTGATTTGTTGTCAGGAAGATGATACTGCCCATCTCCTGTTTGTTTTCCTATGTCGCCTCTTACGATGACGGGACGATATGAAGTAGCGAATTCTTTCACCGCCACAACAAGGCGAACATTTTTCTATTCCCGTTAATGCGTGATGTACTTCCCACGTTTACTGTGAATTAAAATTTATGAGAAATAAAACTAATTTTAAGGATCTTATCGCTTTAATTAATTAATTAATAATAATTTTAACCTTTTTAATTACCGATGTTTTGGGCACTTTACAGCACCCACGGTCACGGGAGGACTGAGGTGTTTGACGACTAGTTGGAATAGAATATCCTCGAATACACCTCGCCAGCCTCGAACACAAACGCAAAGTAGCCAGCCTTTCGGTTTTCTACAGGATGCATTTCGGAGAATGTGCGCAGGAATTGCATAATTTAATTCCACCCTCTCCTTTCCACATCGGACAACCAGACGTTCGGCCAGTCTCCACCCTTACCTTGTGGACTTACCACGCATTCAAACCAAATGTTTCACTACGTCTTTCATTATGCGTACAGTAAAGGAGTGAAATAAGTTGCCAGAATCTGTTTTTCCATCCGATTACAGTGTGGGTGTCTTCAAGGCAAGAGTGAATAGGCTTTTGTTAATTTAGTGCCCTTCACCATATTGGGCTACATCACCACTTACCATCAGATGGGATCGTAGATAAACGCTGGCTTGGTAGAATATAAAAAAAGAATAGAATAAGAACAGTATAGAAAAGAGTAAATGCAGTAGTATGCTTGAGTTTGAATTTAATTTTATTAATTATGGGGTCTTTAGCATCTTCCCTATTAAAATTAGGATGTTTTCTTAATTTCAATAGTTTCTCGAATCATCATTGGTAGGAATCAGTGTTCTATTGCAAGGATTTGTTGTCTATTAGATCTGATATAATAGTTGGGACAGTACTAAACATTTTGACATACTTTAGAATTCCTGGAGCGTCGGTGCTTGACATCAACGATATGGTAAACGCTATTAAAAAAAAATTCCTTGGTAAAAAAAGTTGAAATTAAACGTGATAAAATCCGTAATATTATTTTTTTTACCATTACCATTTACTGTACTAATACAACAATTACTGAAAACATCGATTAATATTGTAGTTTGTAAGTTGTAACAAAAACAACTGAACATAATTTAGTACTGACCAAGAAAAAAGCATTTCCTTTTTCCTTCCATTTATCTAGTTCTAGAAAAAAGTTAATTGGTCATAATACATATATAATCATAATAGAGTAAGGTCTGACATGCACTTGGCAGGTTTTATTTATTAAATACTAGCAATCCGCCCGGGCTTCACACGAGTGATTTCTGAATCTCGACAACGGTGCCACCTACCGAGTATAATTGTAGATGTAAACAACACATACCAGTGACAATCACACGTATAGAAGAATTGTATATAATATATATACAAAGGTTTTAAAAAACTGATGATATGTAGAACATAATATTATCAAAGTTTTAACGTTGATTTAGATATAGAAATACAGTTTTATTTAATAAAAACAGAATAGAATAATAATATATTATTGTCAAAGTTAAAGTTAGATAGTTAAAGTTCGTGTTAAAACACTGTAGTGCTCGTTCTAAAAGTTGTCCGTGATAACGCAGGTAAGTTATCTATGTTTGCACGACAAAGTTACTGGTGGTCGTTAAGATGAGGAACAGCCCAAACAACTTAGCACCGTCATAATGTTGTTGATACAAATTAAAATAGAATATTAAGACTGAGTTATATAGATTTTCGAACTTTCAGAAGGATTAAGGCAAAAAATAATGTCTCCTAGTAAAGATACAAAATATGGCCTTTATTAAACACAAGTAACGGTGGTTAACTTCATGGACAGCCAGTAGTATAATTCAAGTCTGTGAGGTGTTCAATTTTCTGCCATCTTTAAAACGGAAACTGTACTCAAATCGACTGTATGTTTTTTTTAATGTGTGTTACCTCATAACTTTTTACTGGGTGAACCGATTTCGGTGATTCTTTTTTTATTTGAAAGCTGGTACTTCACATGTGGTCCCATATTGATCAAGGTCAGACCAATAGTTTTTGAGTTATTCTTAATAATTTATATTGAAGTCGGCTGTACAAAATTTTAAAATTTAAATTATGGTTCTTAAGCTCAAACAAAAAAACAATAGGACACTATAAAATATTATTTCCGTTTGCTTATTAAGGTAATTATAGTGCTACTATAGTATACTATAATATATTACACCAAATTTAGATTCCCAAATTATTGTTATCATACCACGCTTCATTCGAAGTTTAGTAAATTACACGTCTCGTTAAATATGTGCAGAGGTTAATGATATATGATTTTAGGCAAAACTAATAAATATTAGCTAAACAATAGACCGTGAGGTGAGACAGATGAAAACAAACTAGGAGATAGGCAGAAGCGTCTTCATTATAGTTGTAACTGCAGTTACCAAACCGGCTGCCATGCGTGGTAACTATGGCAAATATCCCTCCTATGACGCAATCTATGGGGAGGGCATTTTCTTTGTTCAGCAGTGGACTTTTGATAGGCTGTAACGGTGGACTTTGAACAGCTAACCAATGATATTGTAATGTGTGCAGTATTATATTGAGGCGGCGTTGAAAGATGATGTTTTAAAAGGTAGATAACAATCATAGTGCACATTTGATGATCACAGTCACTTTTACAAATCTATCCTCGATGAATTATTTATGCCACATTTTCATTATTCAATAATCACACAAAATTGTTGCACGCAAGGATGTGTTCAAGGATTAAGAAATCGCTTAATACAAGTAATTGGCCGATTGTTCTTGTTACCTACTATACAAAACACAGTATTCATTGCTTGTATTCTATTACATAGAGTATGGCCTTTGTTTGGTTAAGAAAGCCTACTTTTGAGTTAATGGTCACCCGCACAGCCCACCATGATTGCTCCATGCCCCTGACACTACTTTATTACATTCCTTTGATCCTATCTCATATCTTATACGAGTAAATTAGAATCAGTAAGATTAAATTAAATTGTCATACGCGATCAACATCGCCATTACAGTCCTTAACTAGTCCACTGCTTAACATAGTCCTCCCCCAAGGATCACAAACCACGGTCCTGAGTCACCTGCATCCATCGACTTCCTGCATGTCTTACCAGGTCGTCACTCCCATTTAGTGGGGGACCGCCCTACACGTTTAACGTGGTGGAGCCATGCTGCAGCTATATTAATAGTATAGTTGTAGCACTTACATTACATACACATTACATTACATACTTACGAGATTAGAATGGCTCTCCTTAAAAACGGCACGTACCCGGGCGAGGATGGAATTACAGCGGAGCGGAAAGTGAGTGGAAAACCGGTACTTAAAGTCCTTCAGAAGCTCTTTAATTCCGTCCTCCACGGTGGCACTACACCGGAATCGTAGAGTAGAAGTACGGTGGTCTAGTTCTTCAAGAAATGCGACCACGCTCTTTTGAAGAATTACTGACCGATGTCCCTTCTGAACTGCGTCTACGTGCTGTTATCGAGAGTCATTACGAATCGTTTCGCATGCAGACTCGACGACTTCCAGCCTCCCGAACAAGCCGGTTTCCGAAAAGGCTTTAGCACCATAGCCCACATACATACCGTTCGGCAAATTGTACAGAAGTCCGAAGAGTACAATTTGCCACTATGTCTGGCGTATGTGGACTATGAAAAAGCCTTTGATTCCATCAAAATTTGGGTGGTGCTGCAGTCCCTTTAACGATATTAAATTGATTGTCAGTATATCGAAATGCTGAAGTGTTTGTACATTAGGGCTACGATGCCTATCCGAGTACAGAACCAGAGTACGAAACCTATCCAACTGTAGAGAGGTGTAAGACAGGGTGACGTAATATCCCCGAAACACTTCACCGTTGCATTGGAAGACTTTTTCAAGCTACTGGACTGGAAAAGATAAGGCTAGTCAACGTCAATGGCTAGTACATCACTTACCTTCGATTTGCCGACGATATAGTCCTTATGGCAGATTCGATGGACGACCTAAGCACTATGCTCTATGACCTCAATAGTGCCTCTCGACGGATAGGTCTTAAGATGAACACGGACAAAACAAAACTCATGTTTAACGTCGATGTCACACCTATGCCGGTAGTTGCTGGGAGCACTAAGCTCGAAGTTGTTGACGAATATGGTTACCTGGCACAAATAGTCCGACTAGATAGGTCCAACTTCGACCGAGAAGTCAATCGACAGATTCAACTTGGCCGCGCAGCATTCGGGAGATTACGACACATCTTCTTGTCAGACTTACCTCAAAACCTCAAAAGTGGATTGTACAACCAGTGCGTGTTGCCAGTGATGACCTATGGATCTGAGTCGTGGTCCTTCACTGCTGGCCGTATGAGGAACCTCAAAATCGCTGAGCAAGCTATGGAGAGGGCTGTGCTCGGTGTTACTCTGCTTGATATACTTAAAAACGAGGATATCCGCATTAGAACCAGAGTGACCGACACAGCCCAACGGATTAGTAAGCTGAAGTGGCAATGGGCCGGCCTAGCTCGAAGAACCGACAACCGATGGGGAAGAAAGGTTCTCCAGTGGCAGCCTCGTACCGGCAGGCGAAGTGTAGGGCGTTCCCCCACTAGGTGGAGTGACGATCTGGTAAGACATGTAGGAAGTCAATGGATGCTGCTGGTTCGGGACCGTGCTTTGTGGCATTTCTTGGGGGAGGCCTATGTTCAGCAATGGACTTGTGAATAGCTCTAATGATGATCGTGAATTAACTTTGAAAATGCCAGTTAGAAGAAAAACAATATTTTCAGTAAATTCATTTAAGTAATCTCGAGATTAGGTACTTATTTTAGAACCTGTCAAAGCCAGCGCAACGTACTTCGTTATGGAATAATAGCTCAGACTTTTAATCGCATGTTAAATTGGTTTTACTTTGTTTACCTATGGCTACAGACGCATTAAATTAAGTAAGTAGAACAAACAAACACGTCTGTATTTTCCCGAGCCTCCTATATTATAGGCGCACATATCATCATTATGAATAAATAAAGATTCATGTTTTAAGTTAGCTCACAACCAATTATTGAATCCCAAAAACAGCTCAACCCACTTTTGAGCTCAAGTATATAACTTCACGGTATGATCATAATGTCATGACTTATACAGACAGAAAAGACAAAACTCTCAATACCGGCATAATTTAATAAGCATTACTGTTTATTTTAGAGTGAGACGATAAGCGAAGACCCTTTTCACTGTCGAATAGACCTTCCATCATAATAAAAAGGAATCTCACGTCAGTCTCAAGAATCAATATTGCAATTCCCAATCCGGCTGTCAAACAGAAATAATCCATTGGCCCATAAAGAAGAAAACCGTGATTATAATTTTTGTGCATACTTATTATGAAAGTAATGCTTCGGTGGTTTAGTCATATAGACAGAATGAACGAGGAAAGAGTGACAAAGCAAATTTATGTTGCAGAAGTGAACGGCAGGGTCGGGAAGGGACGCCCTAGACGAAGGTTTATCGACCAAATCGGCGATACATTGAAAATGGACCAGATTAGGAGACCCTTAACCGACGAGTGTGTATGCGTAGATATATGGATGTAAAGGAGGCGAGAGAGCTGTGTCAGGATCGCGCCAAATGGATATCCGTAGTCTCTGCCTACCCCTCTGTGTGACAGGCGTGAGTGTTTGTGTTGTTGTTTGTTGTGTTATTATGAAAGTTATACAAATGTAATCCCAGCCCAATATTACAAGTATTTTTTAATACCATTCCTCTACGATTACAAGATAATACTTGTGTTTTATTCAACAGTGTTTGCTATATGGACAGTATAATTATTTGGACTTCTGAAAAAGTGAAATATTTTCCGGAAACAAAAGCCATGCTAGTTTGCCTATATAAAGTACATTCACTGAACACAATACTATGAGAAAAAATCACTATTACGAAATGAACATTATTCTAAAGAATAGCATTTTAATCAGTATCGTAAATGAGAAAACATTTTTCCCGGTTATTAAAATATATTCTTTACCACTTTACAAAACATGTTTGATGCAACAGGCAACTTTTAGAAAAGTTTTAAAAATACTTTTACAAAATGTTGTATAAAATATTTAAATAAAAACTTATTTATAAAATATTAATTCAAATCCCAAATAGTATGTTAAAATATTACATACATACATGTAAATCTCTAAATACTGTAATTAAAAATCTTTTGTATTGTATTGTTTTGGATTTAGGACAAAATTACGAAAGCCTCGTAACATGTTTTGATAACAGCAGGCTAAATGTTTAAAGTGAGCATTAGGTATACAGGAGCAAATTATTATGACATACAACAAGGCATTACACGAAACTTATAATATATTATCTAGTAATACCTGTTCCACGCGAATCAGACCGTGGTATCAATTGGCTTAATCAGTAATTGTACTTCGAGGAAATTCTTAATTTATTTAATTAGTACAATTATCTTTTCATTTCAGTATTATCAAAATCTTGACAATATATGGCAAGTTAAACGAATATACATATATTTGTTATCCACATAAACTGAGAGAAATTTTAGAATCCATCGCTTTCAGTGTTTGTTTGTTAATCATAACAGGTAGAAACTTACTTTTCTTTCATATGTTAAATAACAACTATTTCCGATTTTTATAACATATTAATAATATTATAGATTACTTTGGTACTCCTATGTCTAAAGACAACACTATCTACAGACATCAGTTTTTAATTAATATGACACCAATGATATTGTTTCAGCGTCTCGTCGCTTCCGTTTAGAATTAATATCTATTTTTTTTAATTCCTTCATACATTACATGGCTACATTTACATTAGCCTATCGACATTTCATACTATAAGTAGGTACATAAGCCTTCCATATTCTTTACGTGGTAGAGCCATGCTGTAGCTATATTACTGGTATAGTTGTAGAACAAATGGGTCAGCTCGACCAAGGAAGGACCACGCTCTCACAGAATACCAGCGTAAAATAGCAGCATAACGCTGCTGTGTTTCGTGTGGTGAGTGTAGAGAACCGGAGACCCTTTTTACTGGAAACGAGGCATTCCATCTTAGTCCTCACGGGTGACAACGCATCTGCATTCTGACTCATAATCGAGGATATATGTAGATGTCTATGGGCCACACCAACCACTTACCATCAGGTGGACTGTGTGCTCGTTTGTCACCCTAATTCTATAAAAAAAATGATGTCATAGTTGATATACTTTTCAGGTGTGTTAGCAACTATAGTTTTTATTATTATTATTATCGAGTTGTTATCAGGAAAATAACCCATCTGTTTTATTTCCCTCTCCCGTTGATGATATGGGGTACTGCATTAACCACCACTATACGGCACATATTATCACGTATTATTTATCTTTTACGTTACGTTAATCATATTACATGATATATTTTTATTTTGTTATTACTTCATATTTTTTATTTGTAAATTTTTTCAAATCGTTGTTTATGAAAAACATAAATTATTATAGTAATATTATGAATACTAAAAATGAAATAAGAGGATATTATTTCGATAATCTTCGAGAACAACGATTCGCGAGTTCCATGGCGTGACGATTAAAATTTAACAGAAATTATAAAAAGAAATGATATTTATTAAATGAGATTCAAAATTTTTATTTATTTTAGTGACTTCTCTACTATTTTTATATTTACGTAAACACTACACACATTTCAATAAAACTAGTTTTTACGGAATTTTCGCGTATATTAACTTATTTTATATTTTCGACGTTTCGAGCACATTACAGCATCGATGGTCACGGGGAGACTAAAGTATTCACCGTCTATGCAGTATGAACTTATGGTATATTGAAGTCTTGTAGTTGTACGCTTGGGTTGGGACTTGATTTTATTAATTATAGGATCCCAAGCAGATGGTAGCACCCACCCTTCTTCTCTATTGACATTAGGATATATTTTGAATTCAATAAACTCGCGAATCATCCTTGGAAGGAATTGGTGTTCTTTGGCGAGAATTTGTGTTCTATCGAATCTGATGTAGTGACGGGGAGCAATCTTGTACGTGTTGACAGACTGCAGACATCGCGGAGCATCGATTATTCATATCAGCTATGTGTTCTTTAACGCTGGTTTTAATTGATCTTTTAATTTGCCCTATGTAAGAGAGACCACATTCACAATCAAGCTTGTACACTTCTGCATCTTTCACAGGGACATTACATTTGACTGATAGTAAAACCCAACTAATCTTCTTCGGCGGCTTGAAGCAACAAACGTGTGCCAAACTACCAAAGTTGTATGGGTTATCAAAACTACACAAGCACAAATCGATTCACGAACTTACAACTTGGCTAAGCACTTAGCGAAAATACTCTCACCATTCAGAGGACATACAAGAGCACACACAAACTAAAAGCTGGAAGAAAACAACATGCCCGTAGAATATGCAGTATTTCTCAAACACTGCCTTACATCTGGCTACCTATTGTAACTGGAAGAGTTCTACAAACAAGTAGATGGTGGCCAATTCAATACTGCCTCGGTCGTGGTCTATACCGGCGTTATATAGGGCCTCAGATAGTTTCCAGAACCTTCTTCTGTAGCGACATTTAGAATGTTTGAGTACATATCGGTCCCGAAATTTCTGAAAGGATCTTGACTCTCCTAGTTCTGCTACTCGACACTAGAGGGCGCTAGTGTAACTAGTGTTGCCATGTACAAGACATTAATAGTGGCGCGCAACACTGCATGCTACATGCTCGTCCCGAGCATTATTGGCCCCATAATAACGCGCCAGTCGATCCACAGGGACGATCTTAGGAGTACCTCTGGCACCTTTCTGTATCCGGTAGGTTATGTCATTGATCCATGTCATAATCCGGTACGGTCCGTCCCATTTAACTTGAAGCTTAGGAGATTTCCCTTTGCTGTGAACTGGATTGTGTAACCACACTGGTGAACCTTCGTCAAACCCATTGTTGTTCATTTTGCGGTCATACCGTGTTTTCATCTTTTCAGACGTTTGCTGGTCCGACTGTCTGACTTGCTCATAAATGTCATTCATTTTGTTCCGCAAGTCATTTGCATATCGGTTATACTACGTGGGGCATCAGGTGGTATTCCGGTGATCAGGTCTGCAGGCAGCCGTAATTCTCTCCCAAAGTTTGCGAAAGCTGGCGTCACTGATGTACTTTCGTGAACAGCGCTTCGATATGACAACAAAAACGGTTGTATGTACCTGTCCCAGTCTCGTTGCCGTTTTTCCACAATTTTTGCCAGGTACCTTTCCAATATCTGATTAAATCGTTCTACCATTCCATCAGATTGTGGGTGGTAAGAAGTTGTTCGTGTTTTATGAGTACCCATAACTCTGCAAGTTTCCTGGAATATTTGAGACTCGAAATTCCTTCCTTGATCGCTGTGAATCTCAAAGGGTACTCCAAAACGACAGAAGACTTCATGAACTAGTTTAACTGCAACTGTTGAAGCTTCTTGATTTGGAATGGCGAAGACTTCTGGCCACTTAGTGAAGTAATCCATCACAACCATGAAATACTTGTTACCACTTTCTCTTTCCGGAAACGGCCCCGCAACGTCAATTGCTATCCTCTCCCATGGTACACCAACATTGTACAATTTCAATGCGCCTCTACTACGAATTAGAGGTCCCTTTACAGCCGCACAACTTGTACATTTGCGGCACCTCGTCCTCGACATCGTCACGACAGTGGACCCAGTAAAACCGTTCTCGGATCTTCAGTAGATTTCTTTTAACTCCCAGGTGGCCTCCTGAACAACCACTATGGTACAGCTGTAGTACATCCGGTACTTATTCGACCTTAGAGACAACCATTTTCAAATGACAACTGTCTCCCCGACCATTTTCCCATTTACGTCACAGGACTCCATCCTGAATCAGCAAGCTGTCCCATTGGGCCCAATAGCTTTTCGTAGTCGAACTCATCGCTGAGACGTCGCTCCACTTGGGCTTCGGAGCACTGGCCTTCATACATTCCAGAATCGGCTTAATGTCCGAATCTTCCTGCTGTGCATGTTCTAGGCTGTCCATCCACTCATTGCTGAGCTGGTCTGTCCTGAGCATCCTCACAGATACCACTTCCTTACCCTCTTGCCTAGTACAATGCTTGCAATCTTCAGGGCAAGGTCTTCTTGACAATGCATCTGCATTGCCATGAGATTTCCCGCTGCGATGTTCTATTACAAAGTCGTATTGCTGCAGTAGTTCAATCCATCTCGCAACTTGTCCTTCCGGATTTTTGAACTGCAATAGCCATTTCAGTGCAGCATGGTCAGTTCGTAAGTGGAATTTCCGCCCCAGAAGATATTTGCTAAATTGCTGCAAGGACTTTACCACAGCAAGCAATTCCCGTCTTGGTTTTTTTTTTTATAGGAGAGGGGGCAAACGAGCATGCGGCTCACCCGATGGCAAGTGACTACCGCCGCCCATGAACAACCGCAACACCAGGGGAATTGCAGATGCGTTGCCGGCCTTTAAAATAGTGTGACACAATAGTTCCTTTCCGGTTTTGACAACGACTTGCTGAAGTACGCTATCACACTCTCTTGATCACCATTCCGTTGAGACATCACACCGCCAAGTCCAATATCACTTGCGTCTGTGTCAACTATGAATTCCTTGCCCGCATCAGGGTACCCCAAAATAGGTGTTTTGCACAGACGGTTCTTGAGCTCCTGGAATGCAATATCGCAACTTTCATTCCAGCAGAAATGTCGCTTCTCCTCGGTTAACTTGTGCAGAGGTTTGGCTATATCTGCAAAGTTCTTCACAAATCGCCGATAATAAAAGCACAAACCCAAAAATGCTCTAACCTGCGTCTTGTCTTTTGGAACCGGCCACTCCTTGACAGCGGCAATTTTCTCTGGATCCGTGCGGATACCTTTTTCGGACACTACATACCCCAAAAAGCTAACTTGCCGTTTGAATAGTGAGCACTTCTTCGGACTCAACTTGAGGTTGGCACACTGGATCTTCATGAGCACGCGTTCCAGGTTTTGAAGGTGTTCCTCAAACGTACGGCCTACGATGATGATGTCATCCAAGTAAACCAGGCAGGCATCTCCAATTAGCCCGGTAAGTACAAGCTCCATCAACGTTTCAAACCTTGCTGGAGCATTGCACAATCCAAAGGGCACGACTTTAAATTGCCACAGACCCTTTCCTGTGGAGAATGCAGTTTTCTCCTCGTCCTTAGGGTCAATTTCAACCTGCCAGTAGCCACTTGTCAGGTCCAGCGTACTAAACTACTTTACGCCTGTAGGCATGTCCAGCGTGTCATCAATTTTAGGCAAGGTATAGCTGTCCTTCTTCGTAATGTCCTTCAGGCAGCGGTAGTCAACACAAAACCGCATGCTGCCGTCCTTCTTCTTTACCAGCACCATAGGTGAACATCATGGACTAGATGAAGGTTCAATAACACCACCCTTCACCATTCCCTCAATCATGGTTTCCACTTCCTTTTCACGTGCCATAGGCAATGTTCTTGGCCGCTGACGAATAGGCAATTCTTCTCCTGTTTTTATTTTGTGTTGAACTAAGCCAGTCTTTCCTATGTCAGCTTCGTTTGACGAGAAAACGTTGGCGTACTTGAGTAACAACTTCTTCGCCTTGACCATTTCATTCGGGGAGAGAATGCTGCGACAGTCTTCTAAAAGTGTGGTCATTCTCTTTTGTCCATCCTTGCTGGGGGTCTTAGTCGATAGATATTCGCACCGACGCAACTAATCCACTTCCTCACTAGTACCAACCAATGTGCCTTTTTCTATAATCTGTTCCTGATCACAAAGGTTCAACACACGTACTCCTGAGATGTCGGTGGTTCTGACCAAGGTTCGAGCCACTTTCCATGGAAGGTCATTGTCTACCCTTTCCACGAGTACACAACGATGTGCTTGCCCAAGACTCCGAGGAAGACTAACCGGCACAATCGTTTCTGATCTCGGCGGAAGAACAATCTTCTTAAGGCTGTACACATTCCCTAGTAACGCCCCTTCCACGAAAAGTTTCTCTTGTCCACATTTCAAAACGCCTTGCTTAACGTCGATCTCACAACAATTCTTCCTCATAAAGTCTAGGCCCAGGATGCAGTCGTCCATTATATCAGCCACGATGACATTATGCAGGTAGATCATGTCCGCGCTGCAGCTGCTCTTCCAACCGACGGGCCTGTTCCTCCTGTCGGCGAGCCTGATCCTGAAGCATTATCATCAGAGCACCTAAGTCAGGTGCTGCAGATGCAGGAGCTGCTGACGGGCCGGCCTCCGTGGTCAGTAGCTGGCCCTCCGACATTTGCGGCGTTGCATTACCATATCGTCTCTGGTCCGTCTCCAGCTGGCGTTGACTTCGGTTACGGATACCCTCCATGTCGTGCTTTGGTAAAATCGGCATGATTTGATCCCACTTCTGACACCAATTGTTACGAGCTTGGGGTTCGAGACAATTAAAAACTGCCGATTGAATTACCAAAATTGCCACTTTAATTACACAACACTAGTTACAATCTACAACCACACTAATAATAAAACACAATCACTTTGGTTCGCAGTTATTTCGCTTCAAAGTATTCTCTTGTATCGCCAATTCAATACTGCCTCGGTCGTGGTCTGTACCGGCGTTATATAGGGCCTCAGATAGTTTCCAGAACCTTCTTCTGAAGCGACATCTAGAATGTTCGAGTACATATCGGTCCCGAAATATTTGGAAGGATCTTGACTCTCCTAGTTCTGCTATTCGACACTAGAGGGCGCTAGTGTAACTAGTGTTGCCATGTACAAGACATTAATAGTGGCGCGCAACAATATTAAAAGGTGATTTTCATCACCATCCTTCACTGTTATCTACCGTGGGTAAATCTTTGTTTCAGAGAACAAGAGGGTCTGTAACACTTAACACATGACATCAACACGTCAAGCAAGTTTTTCACGACAACAAGCTTCGGGTCCCGCGCTTGCGTTACAATGAACGAGTGAAGCCGGCCACAATCGAGCATGTGCCTGCTGTACTGCCATATGTCAGAGGTGTCACTGACAAGATTGGTGACATCTTGAAGCGTGCTTTCACTAAAACATACTTCAATCCGCCGAAGAATATTAGTCAGTTTTTACCATCAGTCAAGTATAAGGTCCCTCTGCAAGATGCAGGAGTGTACAACCTGGATTACATAGGACAAACTAAAAGCTCAATATAAACCCGCCTTAAGGAACACATAGTTGATGTGAAGAATCAACGCTCCGGAAGTCTGCAGTCTGTGAAGTTACAGGATCACCCCCGTCACTTCATCAGATTTTATAGATCACAGACCCTCGCTAAAAACACCGATTCCTTCCAAGGATGATTTTTTTTTTATAGGAGAGGGTGCAAACGAGCATGCGGCTCACCTGATGGTAAGTGACTACCGCCGCCCATGAACAACTGCAACACCAGGGAGGGAATTGCAGATGCGTTGCCGGCCTTTAAAAAAGGAGTACGTTCTTTTCTTGAAGATCCCTAAGTCGTATCGGTCCGGAAAAATCGCTGATCGTAATCGATTCCACAAGGAAGTCGTGCGAGGAAGAAAACATCTTCTAAATCGCACCGTGGTGGACCGCCAATCATCCAGATGGTGTGGATGGTATCGGGAGTTCTGCCGCGATGTGCGTTCGTGAAATTTGGCGGCTGGGATTAATCCGAACAATTCCTCACTCCACTCCATTCGCAAGGCTATTGAAATAAAAAAATCCTAATTTCAATAGAAAAGTTGGCGGGGTGCTACCATCTGCTTGGGATCCTATAATTAATAAAATAAAATTTCAACCCAAGCATACAACTGCAAGTCATTAAGATACTATAAGTTCATAATGCGTAGATCAGAGCAAAAATTAATAATTTAAATCTGGAGGTAGCTGTGGTTAACTATGACACTTGGACGTTGAATAAAAGTAAAATAGTAAGTGAAGTGAAGTAAAATAAAGTGCTCTAAACACCGAGAATATAAAACTCGTTAATATACGCCATGAAATCTTGTTTTATTTAAACTACTATTTTGTTCATAATTCTCAATAAACAAAGCAGGTATGAAGTAAACAGGATTCTATTGCCTCTGAATTTAACAAGCTACCATTAATTAAATGAAACGATTACTTCAAGGGCTAAAATTACTCGTAACGTTTCCTTTTATGGTCTATAAAGAAGATAAAATTTACTGCGAGAAAAATAACCTTTATCACTATAGTTATTCCTTCAGTATTCCGTAGTAATAAAAAGCAAATTTAAAGATTTTGAAAAACCCACGACTACGAGGAAGTAAGTCAAGAAAGAAAAAAATAAAAGCGTTTTAAAAAGGGTTGATTTCTCACGAGGCCTGTCATAATAAAAAAAATAACTTTCCTTAGTTATTCCCACCTTTGTGTACCTTTTTATTTGTCGCAGCGATAAGCACATCAATAACATCAAATATAGGTATGTGTTACACGTGTTCACCTACCTATTAGGTAATATAATTACAAACCCAATCCTTTTTAATTTTTATCTGCCAAACATTTATAAATTAAGATGTATTTTAAGATAATATGAGCAAATAACCTTAATATGTGAGCAAATTCTCTTAACGGATATTGGAAATGATTTTATTTTTCACTATAACTCTTCACCTGTGTCTGTAAGATTTGAAAAGCTATTTTTAAAGAAGGCAAGAAATGACATGAAAAGGATCATATTAATAACAAAATGTCGGAATAATTTTACTATGCTTAATCGCTTACCTAAATTAATTTTGTTTAGCTTATTGCAATGTTATAATAATAGTTAATAATTATTAATAAAATCGTGAAAAAATAATATATTGTTAATAAATAAATAAAGAGTAAAATTTACTCAATAGTAAGGCTTCTTATGCATAAGAATCCATCTGGGTACCACACTTTTAAATAATTCTGTAGCAAGCAGTGCTCCCACTGTTTTGTTTCAGCTTGTGGTCTACATAGAGATGCATTTAATAATGGGCACTTAAATATAAGACATATCATCTTTGTCCTCAGTCATAACAACATATCAGTGACCTTACTTGGTTCCAGGCGTCCATGGACTGCAGTAGCCACTTACCATCAGATTGATAGCTAGTTTGTCATTGTTTTTATATAAAAGAGGTCTTAATTTTCAGATATGATAGCATTTTAGCACTATCTGTGCAGTGTCTACTTATGATTAATATTTATCACATACCGTTTATCATACATATAACATTTTAACATATACTGTTTATCACATTATCATCATAAAAAATATATGGAAATCCGGGCCTTAGTACGCATAATATGTCCCGTCCCTTTTGTATAAAACCTAATTTCTCAATTTATATCAGTTCGTCACTTTACTATATCATTGTACGAATGAACAGTGAACGTGTTCAATCAAACAAGTACGTGATAAAACTAATGAAATAGTAGTCCATAATGCAAACATTCACTGTATCTGTTTTAATGACACCGAGTAAGCATTTCTTCAAATAAGATGGGTATTAAAATCACTACTGGCGGCAAATAAGACGGTTGTTACAAAAACTGAAACCTAGCCGCTTGATTTGCATCTTCATGAAAACCAATGTGTTTATGTGTTCAATTTTCTTGGTTATTTATGTATGTTAATTCCTGTATATATAACGATTAATAGAAAGCACATACAAAGTAATATTAGCGACAGCAACTTTTATAACTTTTACAGACAAATAGGATGCATCTAAGTTTAAACAACCGCAATCGGCTGTATAAGTAAATATCAATGAGTATATTTATTCAATCAGTAAGGTGTAACACACTCCTGTTAAAGCGATTTGTTCAAACTAGGTTTACGACTCAGACTCAGACTCGGAATGTACTGGTACGTTTGAGAGGAGATCGCTAGCTTGAAAATAACAATCCTCCTAAAAAGGGCTTCACATTTTTTTTCTTTTGTTACAATACACCACCAATTCCTGAATAAAGATAATATAAGAACAAGGAAAGTGCGTGTTGGGCCACGCACAATGTAGAGGTAGGGCTCTGTTGTTGCCTGTCACAATACAAGAATTTACTTGATCGCTTAACGACTAAAAATCAGCCCAAATAGGACGATGGTAACTGAAGAACCAAGCAGACATCTAGACATATAGGGAGTTGCATTCAAAAAAGATTAAAAAAAAATTCTATTTTGAAAATAATACAATCTACATCAAATAATTCACATGCCAAATCCGAACAAAAATGGTCATAGTTCCCCATCCATCTATTAGTTTCCGACAGTGTAACTTTAAGTTATACATGACCGTAACTAACCTTCCCGTAAACCGAAAAAGTGTGTGGCAGAAGTAGGAAGAAGTTTTAAATTTCCTGCTTCGATAATAGTTTTTAGTTTTATTGATCTGGCGTTGGTTTTTAAAAGACAAGTATTAAAATCACCCATAATTATATTATGACAACAGATAGGTGTAAGATTTTAAAGAATATTTTCTAACGTGGTGAAGTAGTCAACAGTGAGAGAGGGGTTGTAAAAGACTCCGAGAAGTAATTTAGTATGACCGAGAAGAACTTCGATAAAGAGAAATTCAGATTCGCCTCCAGTCTGAGAACCAGTTGAAACCTGAATTACTGAATAAGGTATATGAGAACGTAGATAAATAGCAACACCGCCACCGCCCCGATTGGTACGGTCGGTAAAACCTGGAGGCGAGTAGGATATTGATGGAAGACACGGTTTTAACCACGGAATATAAAAAAGTTTTAACCATGACTCCGAAACAAGGATAGCGTGTATATTTTTGCTATTAAAACTTGACAACATGTCGGGGTTATGAGCAGGAATACTTTGAGCATTTATGTGAATAGCATTAAAGTTTTTGCTACATTCAGTAAAAATAGAATCTAACAATATTCAAGGGTGCAATGCTTTCAAAGCTATCAATGCTGCTTAATTCATCAGAAGAAGACTCAAAAGCGATGGAATAGGAACATTTTATAGAATAGAATAGAATAGAATAGAATAATTTTTATTCAATATTGATTATTACATGATACTTATTGAAAGTCATTTTTTATTTACCACTGGTTCGGAAAATATCTCAGTCCTGGGAAGAACCAGCTAGAAACCCAGCGGGACTTTTTTAAAAACATAATACCACTTAACAATAATTTTGTTTATACAATTTTTAAATGATTTTTCATAGAACCAGCATGGTGGCGATCACCCTATTCCCAGGGGATATTTTCATTCATGTATTTCTTGATATTATAATAACCTTTTTTGTACAGTTTATTCTTTAATAAAACTTTTAAATTTGTTTATTGACAAACTTTGAATTTGTTCTGGGATTCGTAGTTCTACTACTACTAATAGTGTCAAGTGAACCAAAGTAACGGCGTTTTTGTAGCGTTCCTCTGCGTATATTCTTAAATGGACCAATCCGAAATTTGTCTCGGAGGTAAATATGATATCAAAAGTTGAGTTTCCTACCAATTCTACTTCGAAAAGTTAGTAGATCTACCACCTATATTTCTTTAAGTTTTCTATAGACCTCCCAATAATAATGTGATTGACTCCTAATTAATGTTTCTATTAGGTAACAAATATTTCACCTCTTTTTATAAGGAGCCCCGTGTGAAAGCAAGATCATTGATCATCAATTCCCAAAATAAAATCCGAAAAAATTATATAAGATTAGTATATCCTATATATCGATAAATTTAGCATATCCCGATTTAATAGCTTTTAGACTTTCGTAGTTACACAACAAGGAACCCTTATAGTTTCGCCATGTCCGTCCGTCCGTCCGCGGTTTTGCTCAGACCCTAGGTGGTACAAATCTGTAATTTGGCACAGTTATAAATATTAATCACGCCTAGAAAACTGTGAAATAAAATCTTAAAAACATTTTTATTTTGGGTATTTGCCATACAAGTAAATAGAGAATGATTTTTTTACGTGTCTATTCTATCATGTGGGGTATCGTTGGATAGGTCTTTCAAAAATCTTGGGGGTGTTGAACAACATCTTTTCGATTCAGGGGTCCGTTTGCGAAATATTTAGCTTTAGTGGTATTTTTCATTAGAATCATGTGTATGATTATTATGAATTTATTTTATTTGCCCACTCCTCTACCAACTTAATGGATGTATATCGAAATGTGAAAAGTATACACAATAGTAGTTTATATAATGCAGTTAAAAGGAAAACTATCACAGTTAGGAAGAATCACGAAGTTAACGAATAATAGTTGACCAACTTATAAAATATACTTGGATTAGTAAAAATTTCGTTACATTTTCATAGAAAAGACCTACGACTATTTTATAAGGTGCTTCGAATAAAGAGATAATCTATGTTAAAAGTAAATAAATTCAATACAATGTCGAACGAAAGTTTGGGGTTCGATTCCCCAGTCAAGCATTAATTTCATAAAAGTTTGTTTTTAGATTAATTTAGAGTCACGTATTACATAATAATCAGTTATGCAATACGAATAAAAGCGTTCAAACCAAACTTATTTGAACCTGAAGACAATTTATAGCAGTGATAATTGAGAATTCATTTGAGATTCTATGGTGTGTAAAATCTTCAATACAATAACCTAGAGAGCAATTCATATTGCCTTATCTTTAAACAAAAATAGGTCAACCCGAAAGTAATCGCTGCCACAATCTCGTAGTCCGTCATGTTTGCCTATCCGGAATATACTAGCACGTTCGCCGAGCGTGTGGATGCCGTGTTTATGTTGGGTGAATGTGGTCGGTGTTTGTTCGTGTATGGTGTATGTGGCAAACATCAGCATGACACAGGAATGCTTTAGGCAAACACAAGTGAGCGGCAAAGCAGACTAGTAACTACGGCAAAAAAAATGCTATCTCGCTTTGTCGCGCCGGTACTTCTTCGATTCGAGCGGACCGCCGCGCCGGTGCCGTGCGATGTGTAGGCACAGTGAGACTACGAGTAGGTGGATCAAGTACAAGTACAAGTTGGAACAGGTGCAACCTAGTCTCGCTTAATACCAAGTGCCGAGATCTGTTCTAGTATATACGCTTCATCTCTATTACGCACCACCTTGAGAGTCAATCAATTTTTGTTTGATAAAATTACTTTACGTACAGAATGAATTGAATGGCACTATTACAAAGCAATTTTAATTTTAAATATACTTTTGATTTAATACACTAAAATTTAGGCTTAAATGTATTAAAATAAGGATTGTAACACTTATTTGCTATAAAATTAAACTTTTATCTTTTATTCTATGCCGCATTTGTGGTTAAAATATTTAATAAATCATATGCTGTGAATATTTTTATTTTATATTTTCATCAAGATTTCACTTCTGCCGCGTGTGAACTGCACACATGTTTTGTTTTTAAATTGGGTATATTTCAGAAAATGAGTTTGTGTATGACCCTGTACTATGGTATGCTTATCCAAACCGTACAATATAGAAGTAGGACAGAAGATGTGCAGGTGTACTCACATCAACAGAATCTAGGGATACCTTAATCCTAAATTATTGACGACTTTACACCATAAAATCTTTTTAGTTTCCATAAAAAGTTTATATACAGATTGAAACCTCTTTTATTCGATTTTCAAAATTTTAAAATGTAAATAAAAAGAAAACAAAAGAAAAAACTAAATACGGCGGCAAAATTGTTAGTAATTCGTTATCTCATGGAAAATTAAATTTGATAGTACACAATATAATTAAATTAATAGTTTTATAAGAATAAATGAAACTTTTTTATCATACTAATTTACTACGGTGATAAAAAAAATATTTAAAACAAAAAATTACGAAATATTTTTATTTTTTACTAAAGACCTTAAAATAACTTATTTACTATATCAGAAAATTCTTCATAGACTTTTAGATATTTGATGAAATATAAAACATCCCTAGATTCTGTAAATGTGTTTATTTTAATGATTTCTTATATCTACGCGAACACTACCCATTGAATAAAACTTCTTTTATGGATATTATCACGATTAATTAAATAATATTAATAATTAAACGCGATAGAATCCGTAAAACGTAGTTTTATTCAACGTGTTTATTTTACAGAAATTCATAACTTTAAAATGTTTTCACCCGAATGATGATAAAAATAGTAAGCTTAGAACTAAGTTTTGATGAGATTATTCTGGGACCCAAAGACAAAACTTCTAAATCGCGCGATACGGAGACGGATCAAAAACAAATATTAAAAAAAAACACACATAAAAATATAGTAAATATTTAATATCTTATACAACATTAAAGTTAATTCTCATATTGAGGAAAATCTATTGTTACTTGCCTTGAAACAGAGAAAATTCCGTGAATATAATTAATTAAGATACACAGATAGTTTTCCTGGCTATAACATTTAGGTAAATACATTAAAACTTTTAGGAAAAGCATTTTCATCAATAAAATTTTATTTCGTTCCTATGTATTTTGCTTATAGTCTGTTCGCTAAGATAGTGTCAAGTAAATCAAAGTAACATTTGTGCCGTTCCTCTGCGTATATTCTTAAATGGACTATATATATATAGATAAGGGTGACAAACGAGCTCACAGTCCAACTGATGGTAAGTGGTTGCTGCGGCCCATAGACATCTACATCTATCCTCTATTACAAATCAAAATGCAGATGCGTTGTCACCCGTGAGGACTGAATGGAAGATGGAATGCCTCATTTCCAGTAAAAAGGGCCTCCGGCCACCTGCACTCAGCAAGCGAAACGCAGAGGTAAACCTCTACTCCACGCTGGTATTCTGTGAGGTCGTGGTACCACCCCGGTTCGAGCCGGCCCATCCTTCCTCCTCAACTATTACGTGTAAAAGAAAATTAAATCTTGTTCATCTTAAACTATTTATATATTTGTTTTTGTAAAAAACCTTCTTAAGATTTCTGGGATATTTCAAAAATAAACTCAAAATACCTCTCATTTCGGGGAAAATTCACACATTAAAGTAAGCACTTTAATTGTGCAATATAATAGTTATTTGGTCAAAAATTACTCAATAGCTTAATGGTTAAAGCATAGGTCTACCTGTCCAGAGTGCACGAGTTTTTATCCTGCAATGTGATCAAATTTCTTTAGTTTTTATTTCTGTTCTCTAGTATTCTAACCCAGACGATCCCACATCTGCTTTGTTTTTGGGGTTACGTAGGCTTCTAAATCAGAAGAAATGTGTACTGTATGGTGTACAGTGGAGAAAACGTTGTACTTATCCCTTCTTAAGCAAATTGCACACACGGATGTGTGTGAGATTTGGTATACTTAAAGTTTATATTGAGAAGGATTTTATGTTAATAATTACTAAAGACTAGGAACATTTCTTTCAATTCAATTAGTTTCGTCAATAAACTTAAACTTATGTGTAAAGACTCAAAGTAAAACAAATTCAAAACGTTCTTCTTATTCCATTAAATTAACCAGTGGGATGCGGGAAGTAAAGACTGTGTAAGAACCTCCGAAGAAGGCGGAGTTATATACGAAATTAGAATTTTAAATTTTTTTGGTTTTTGGCCATTTTGACCCCCTAGGAATGTAATGAGAACTTTTTGGCCCTATTAAACCATGGCCCCTATGACATACTCTACATGATAGACTATTCAAACCGACTAAGCCTAAAGTTCGAGTAACCCTCCAACTCATTTCTAAAGTCCTTCCAATAAAATGTTTAATCCACAGTTTATCCCCTCAGATTGTTTCTTATAAAAAATATTAAAATAAAACAGAAAAATTTCGAGGTTACGAAAATTGTTTACTTTTGATGAAAAGTTACTTATGTATTACGTCCTGAAGGCGTATAAAACTCCTTAATATTTTGCTCTCTCTTGTAAATACAATTGAAATATGTACATTCTCTTTTTAATTAACTTTCATATATTTTTAAATAAAACTAGTTTTACGGATTTTATCACATATATTAACTTATTTTATATTCCCGACGTTTCGTTTTTTATGTTTCCTGTAAGACGCACAGAATGATATTCATTATAAAATGATAATATTATTTTTCATTAAACTTTTAAAAATAAAAGCCGAATTCAAACAGCTAAGCAATAAAATAATGTCATATTTTGAAGTCGGTGTCAAGACATATTTTATTCCGGGTGTTTGTGAAACGCTCCCGAAAACGAAGACAGATGATAGTACTAAGGACATCTTTGATCATGAATCACAAATAAATTTGACCCTGATGAAAAAAAATCATCTTTTCACAACGTCTTATTAACTTTATTTACGCTCCATCATGTTAGTACAGCTAAATGAAACGATAATTTCATTAAAAAATCACGAAAATACTTAAACATAAAACCAGTAGTGGAATTACTGAATTACAATCAGCTGACTAGGGGTCAATGTACGTGTGGACGTCGAACTCTTATAGGTCCCGTCACGTAAAAAGAACGCTGGCCTTGAACCTAGGCACTGAGCGATTTATCAATCAAATTGGTAGTACGAAAGGGGTGTGACGGGGGAGCGTTCGCCAGTATTACTGTGCGCGTATGCTATTGAGTCATGCTTTCCGCGCTTTGTTGGCTCCCAAAATACAGTCGCACACACAGCTTACTTTGCATGACTCGCGACGATGGTTTTAAAAAGGAAGGAATGAAAAAATATTTATATTTATTGTTTTATGACTGAACTAGTGAATGAAAAGGTAAATAGAAAGTAAATGTGTGTAGTAAAGTTAAAAGTATTGAGGAAGAATACCGAAAAAATTACCATGTGGTCGACCTGATAACGGAAACATTTATGATTCGCATTACAAATCGCGCAATACAACATTATGATCGCGGTCTTATTGCTATGTAGCAATAAGACCGCCCTTTGTATTTCCCTCAATAGTTGTTATTTTTTATTTTTGATGTTGTTATCTTGTCTTGGTGTACAATAAAGAGTATTGTATTGTATTGTATTGATGATGACGATTCTGATGACAGAAGCTCAAGCGAAGATGAAAGTGATGATGAAGTAGCATCCAGTAACACCAACACATCATCGACATCTGGCTTCCATGTCACCTAAGACATGGACGGCATGTCACCCTTAGCTTAAGTTTTCTTGTCACAAACTACTTTATATTTTGGGTCTCGAGTCTCGTGTCGCCTCGCGCTGTGGAATTTACACATGTCAGCTTTACCAACATGTGGGGAATTCCCAAAATTGCGGGAAATTTAAAGTTGATTAGAGATTTTAAGGCTGTTGGTATTATGCGAGGAAAATACGGGGATTTTGAAAATCGATAGCCAGGGCCAAGTCGAACCTTATTCTAAAGAAATCTAAATAAATATCTTAACATTTTGTTAGGTTACTTATGAATATCGAATGACTCCCTTTTTTTAATTATCTTTATTGCACCACATTTAATTTTCGAATTTATATCGGCAACTTTTTTGTATCATTTAATGCTTTTCACTTCTTTATTTTTTAATTTTAAAGAAAAAATTGTGCTAAAAAGTAAATCCAATAAAATTAATTGAAAATTGATACATTTATTAAAATAAAATTGAGGGGAACATGTGGGGAATCTGTTGAAGTTTTGTCCTTAAACTGAGGAATTTGACATGAATTTTCGGGGAAATTGACAAATTGGTGTTGGCAACGCTGCCATGTTGCACCTAAATTTAGTTTGCCGGCGACATAAGAATTAGAGGCACTATAAAACTTGCAAGTAATTTTTAATAATTTTGTCGTACCTCTTTTTAAATTCTAAGTATTGGTAGGATTAAATACGGAAAGTCAATTAAAATAAAGTAATAGTATTATTTTTTACATTAATTCTGATAGATTAATTAACTGTCGATCATAATTGCAATTGATTTTAACTATTAAATTAATCAGTACCATTTCATTTCTTATACAAAATCAAAGATAACGATGAAATAGTGTTTATAATTGTGTGAGTACTGAGTACCAAATTAGGTACGTTTATTAATTTATATAATTTTTTTTTATTTAAATTTTTATAATTTTTGTAGTAAACAACTGCTTGTTGCGTGACCCCTCACGCAACAGGTACAATTAATTGAGTAATTGTATTAAAATGGCAGCCATAACTTCTACATTCTAATGAAGACTAGTCGTAGGGATAACTAAACTTATAAATTAAATAAACGTTGGCAATGTCGTAAAGATTTAATGGTCTGTGGAATTGACCAGTGCTTCAAGGACGTTATGGCGCACGAGACATTTGTTTTGGCGGGATGGATTATTCATTTTAGTTTTTGAGACAGTTCCGTGTTGACTATCACGTGCTCGTGAGCGAACTTTTGTTTGTTGTTCAATCGTTTTGTTTATTACATTCTTGTTGTTACGTTTTGCTTTTCTTGTTTTGTTTTAATGCTGCCTAATGCGAAGGTACGTTTATAGTGCTCGTGAATACGGCAACATGTTAATGTGCCTTTAAGAATCTCGTAAGATTTAGATCGATAAGCTGTTTCATACCCAATTTTATTAAATAACTTAATACTGAACTCATCTGAATAGGTACATAACTGAATACATCAGAATAATAAATATATACCTACACAGAAAGCATGAGTCTAACCTTGTTAACATTTTATTTAAGTATTTTTTTATTAGCGGGGACAGAACCAGGTATTAGGTTTATTTAACCTGTGAATAAAGTGGCTAAGTGGAGACAAGCATAGTGGCCAAATAGTAGGTTAAGTAGATAAGTTAACTATTACGACAAGTGTTGTATATTATTAGGTATTGTGGTGCCATCGCTAGCTGCGAGCCACGCGAATTCGGCGTCCACGCGTACATTGACCCCTGACCAGCTGATTGTAATTCAGTAATTCCACTGCTGGTTTAAGTATTATCATTTTTTTAATGAAATTATCGTTTCATTTAGATGTACTAACATGATTGAGTGTGAATAAAGTTAATAAAACGTTGTGAAAAGATGATTTTTTTTCCTCGGGATCAAATTTATTTGTGACCCATGCTCAAAGGTGTTCTTAGTACTATCATCCGTCTTCGTTTTCGGGAGCGTTTCACAAACACTCGGTAGAAAAATTATAACCCCGACTTCAGAATGTTACATTATTTTGTTATTTTTAGTTGGTTGAAATGGGTTTCTTTATATTATAAGTTTCTTTTACTCATCACCTAACATCACCTTCAATTAAGGATTACAAAGCGCGGACTTAATGCCTGATGACATTCTCTAAGAATGAAAGATGGATGGTGGCATTTGGAGAATTTTTTTATGGATTTCTCTTTTCACCCCGTGCTTAGTTGTTCTCTCTTAATGTAAGTTATAATTGGGGGTTTAGGCGGGAACTTAACCCGCAGTGGATTGCAGCTCATGTTTTATCTTTAAATCATAGTTTGAAATAGATTTTGATACGAAGAAGTGATGCGATTTTGTGCATTAGGTGACTAAGTATGTGAACTATTAGTGAAACGACCAAAAACCAATGCTGATATGAATTTTAGGTTGTTTTGTCCGCTTAGGCGCTATAAGATTTGAGAAATTGTTGTCATCGATTTTCTGCTGGTTAAAACTGTCGACAAAATTTCCCAAAAGCTTTTTACGTGATAGAGCTACGCTATATTATGGTTTGCGCACGATTGCTTTGGCTAGACCAGGGTTAGACCACGCTCACAGAATATAGCGTAAAATAGCAGCTAAATGCTACTATGTTTCGTAAGGTGGGTATCGAGAACCGGGGATCCTCTTTACTGGAAACGAGACTTTCCACCTCAGTCCTCAGGGGTGACAAAGCATCTGCATTTTGATTCTTATTTAAGGAAAAATGTAGATGTCTATGGGCCACAGCATCAACTTACCATCAGGTGGCCTGCGTTCTCAATTGTCATCCTTATTCTATAAAAAATTCTCCGCAATGTGATCAACATATCAACATATGGTATCATCATCATCATTACAGCCCTAAACAAGTCCACTGCTGATCATAGGCCTCCCCCAAGGAATTCCACAAAGCACGCTCCTGAGCCACCTGCATTTTTCTTTTTTTTTATAGTATAGGGTGACAAGCGAGCACACAGTCCACCTGATGGTAAGTGGTTGCTGAGACCCATAGACATCTACATCTATCCTCAATAAAGAATCAAAATGCAGATGCGTTGTCACCCGTGAGGGCTAAGCTAGAATGCTTCTTTTCCAGTAAAAAGAATCTCCGGTTCTCTACACTCACCATACGAAACACAGCAGTATTAAGCTGCTATTTTACGCTGGTATTCTGTGAGAGCGTGGCCCTTCCTCGGTCGAGCCGACCCATTCGTGCTACAGCTATGCTACTAATATAGCTGCAGCATGGCTCTACCACGTTTAAATCTATCGACTTCCTGCATATCTTACCAGGTCGTCACTCCATCTAGTGGGGGTCGCCCTATACTTCGTCCGCCGCTAAAAGGCCGCCATTCGAGAATCTTTTTTCCCCATCAGTTGTCGGTTCTTCGAGCTATATGGCCGGCCCACTGCCACTTCATCTTACTAATCCGTTGGGCTATGTCGGTTACTCTGGTTCTACTGCGGATATCCTCAGTTCTAAGTTTAACACGCAGAGACACCCCGAGCATAGCCCTCTCCATAGCTCGCTGAGCGACCTTGAGCTTCCTCATACGGCCAGCAGTGAACGACCACGTCTGAGATCCGTAAGTCATCACTGGCAACACGCACTAGTTGTCCAATTTTGTTTTCAGGTTTTGAGGTATGTCTAACGAGAAGATGTGTCGTAGTTTCCCGAACGCTGCTCAGCAGAGTTGAATCCGTCGATTGACCTCTCGGTCGAAGTTGGACTGTTTATCCCAGGTAAACATACACGTCAACAAGTTCGAGTTTAGTGCTCCCAACAACTACCGGCATAGGTGTGACATGAACATTAAACATGATCTTTGTTTTGTCCAGTTTCATCTTAAGACCTATCCGTTGGGAAACACTATTGAGGTCATTGAGCATAGTGCTCAAGTCCTCCAGCGATTCTGCCATAAGGACTATATCGTCGGCAAATCGAAGGTGAGTGATGTACTCGCCATTGATGTTAATACCGTAATATCCTCTCCAGTCCAGAAGCTTGAAAACGTCTTTCAAACGTCTTTTGTCGTCTTGTGAAGAGTTTCGGGGATATAACTTCACCCTGTCTTACACCTGTCTATAATTGGATAGGTTTCTTACTCTGGTTCTGTACATGGATAGCCATCGTAGCCCTACTGTACAAGCACTTCAGCACTTCGATATACCGACGGTGAACGTGGCACCGCGAGAAGGGACTGCAGCACCGCCCAAATTTCGACGGAATCAAAGGCTTTCTCATAGTTCACATACGCTAGACATAGTGGCAAATTATACTCCTCGGACTTCTGTACAATTTGTCGAAGGGATATATGTGGTCTACGGTGCTAAAGCCTTTTCGGAAACCAGCTTGTTCGGGAGGCTGGAAGTCGTCAAGTCTGCGCGTAAGACGATTTGTAATGACTCTCGAAAACAGCACGTAGTCGCGGCTCAGAAGGGAAATCGGTCTATAGTTCTTTAAGAGAGGGTTATCACCTTACTTGAAGAATAAGACCACCGCACTTCTGCTCCACTCCTCCGGTATAATGCCACCATGGAGGACGGAATTAAAGAGCTTCTGAAGGACTTCAAGTACCAGTTTTTTTTTTATAGGAGAGGGGGCAAACGAGCATGCGGCTCACCTGATGGTAAGTGACTACCGCCGCCCATGAACAACTGCAACACCAGCCCCTATTCAACCATGACATCCTCTACATGATAGGCTATTCAAACTAAATATCCCTAAAGTTCGAGTCACCCCCCAACTCATTTCTAGTCTTTACTTCCAATAAAATAATTTGAAACTACATAGATTTAATTATCAAAACAGCGCCATCTATCATCAAATGGAAAAAGTAGTATATTTTGCCTTCAGTTATTAATAAATTAAATAATACAAATAACTTACATTTATACGGTTAAATAATTAGAATTTTAATATTATTTAAAAATTCTATAATTTAGTTTTTTAGTATTTTTGTTATTTTATTTTAAAAGTGTACCCAATCATTTCAATGAATAATAGATAATAGTGCGGTTTTTATTTGAATCACTAATTGGTATGTAAATTGATTTTTTTTATAGGAGAGAGGGGGCAAACGAGCATGCGGCTCACCTGATGGTAAGTGACTACCGCCGCCCATGAACAACTGCAACACCAGGGGAATCGCAGATGCGTTGCCGGCCTTTTAAAAAGGAGTACGCTCTTTTCTTGAAGGTCCCTAAGTCGTATCGGTCCGGAAAAATCGCTGATGGTAATCGATTGCACAAGGAGGTCGTGCGAGGAAGAAAACATCTTCTAAATCGCACAGTGGTGGACCGCCAATCATCCAGATGGTGTGGATGGTATCGGGAGTTCTGCCGCGATGTGCGTTCGTGAAATTTGGCGGCTGGGATTAATCCGAACAATTCCTCAGAGCACACCCCATGGTAGATGCGAAAGAAAATGCAAAGGGATGCAACATCTCTTCGCAGTGCCAATGAATCGAGCCGATCGGAAAGGGCTCGGTCGTCGACAATTCGAGCCGCTCTGCGTTGGATGCGGTCAAGTGGAAGGAGCTGGCACTGGGGAGCCCCTGCCCAGAGATGGGAACAGTATTCCATGTGAGGCCGAACTTGCGCCTTGTAAAGTAGCAGGCGGTGGGCCGGCATGAAATACTGTCCCGCTCTGCTGAGCACGCCAAGCTTTTTAGAGGCCAATTTGGCCTTCCCTTCCAAGTGACCACGAAACTGCACGTCACTCGATATGTCGACTCCGAGGATACCGATACTGGCTGAGGCAAGAAGGGGAGTGCCTTGTAACTGAGGAGATACGACAAAGGGGTTCTTTTTAGCGATGAATGCGCAAACTTGTGTCTTCTGGGGATTGAACTTGACTAGATTTAGTCGCCCCCAATCCGAGACTTTGTTCAGCAAAGACTCGACTTCAGACACAAGTTTGTTTCGGTATTCAGCGACGTTTTCCCGAGAAATATTGGCACGGCCGGTGTATAGAGCATCACCAGTGCTGTCATCCGCATAGCAATGAATGTTACCAGTTAGCAACATATCATTGATATGCAGAAGAAACAGCGTTGGTGATAGCACACAGCCTTGTGGAACACCAGCGTTAATAGGCTTGTAGTTAGAGCATGCACCGTCTACAACGACCTTGATGCTCCGATCTGCAAGGAAGCTGGTGATCCAATTGCACAATTTCTCGGGAAGCCCATAGGAAGGGAGCTTCGAAAGAAGCGCTTTGTGCCAAACCCGATCGAAGGCCTTCGCAATGTCCAGACTAACGGCCAACGCCTCCCCCTTGGACTCTACTGCCTCCGCCCATCTATGGGTCAGGTAGACCAGAAGATCACCAGCTGATCGACCCCGACGAAAACCGTATTGGCGGTCACTAGTCAGCTGGTGATCCTCAAGGTACCGGATGAGCTGGCAGTTAATAATGGATTCCATTATTTTGGAGAACAAGGAGGTGATCGCGATAGGCCTATAGTTGGATGGGTCTGAGCGGTCGCCTTTTTTAGGGATCGGGTGGACAAAAGCTGTCTTCCATGAATTCGGGACTACGCCTTGGGAGTAGGAGTACCGGAAAAGACGCGTTAGGACCGGTGCCAACTCCGGAGCACACGTCCTCAGCACAATTGGGGGGATTCCGTCAGGCCCACTCGACTTCTGGATGGCCAGGGAGAGCAGTGCTTTGCGAACCGAGTGCTGTGAGAACAGCACATCCGGCATGGAGCACTCATACCGCGGGATGGTCGGCGGTGTTTTCCCCCCGTCATCAAGAGTCGAGTTGGACGCAAAAAGGGAGCCTAAAAGGTCGGCTTTGTCTTTTGCGTCATGGGCCAGTGAGTCATCCTCCCTGTGCAGAGATGGTAGTGATCATCATTTCGTCATCATTACAGCCCTTCACAAGTCCACTGCTGAACATAGGCCTCCCCCAAAGAATGCCACAAAGCACGGTCCTGAGCCACCTGCATCCATCGACTTCCTGCATATCTTACCAGGTCGTCACTCCATCTAGTGGCGGGACGCCCTACACTTCGCCTGCCGGTACGAGGCTGCCACTCGAGAACCTTTCTTCCCCATCGGTTGTCGGTTCTTCGAGCTATATGGCCGGCCCATTGCCACTTCAGCTTACTAATCCGTTGGGCTATGTCGGTCACTCTAGTTCTACTGCGGATATACTCATTTCTGAGTTTATCACGCAGAGAAACTCCGAGCATAGCCCTCTCCATAGCTCGCTGAGCGACCTTGAGCTTCCTCATCCGGCCAGCAGTGAAGGACCACGTCTCAGTTCCGTATGTCATCACTGGCAACACGCACTGGGTGTACAGTCTCGTTTTCAAGTTTTGAGGTATACCTGACGAGAAGATGTGCCGTAATTTCCCGAACGCTGCCCAACCGAGTTGAATCCGTCGATTGACCTCTCGGTCGAAGTTGGACTTACCTAGTCGGACTATTTGTCCCAGGTAAACATACTCGTCAAAAACTTCGAGCTTAGTGTTCCCAACAACTACCGGCATAGGTGTGACATGGACATTAAACATGATCTTTGTTTTGTCCATGTTCATCTTAAGACCTATCCGTTGGGAAACACTATTGAGGTCATTGAGCATAGTGCTTAGGTCCTCCAGCGATTCTGCCATAAGGACTATATCGTCGGCAAATCGAAGGTGAGTGATGTACTCGCCATTGATGTTGATACCGTATCCTTTCCAGTCCAGAAGCTTGAAAACATCTTCCAATGCAGCGGTAAAGAGTTTCGGGGATATGACGTCACCCTGTCTTACACCTCTCTGCAATTGGATAGGTTTCGTACTCTGGTTCTGTACTCGGATAGCCATCGTAGCCCTACTGTACAAGCACTTCAACACTTCGATATACCGACAGTCAACTTGGCATCGCTGAAGGGACTGCAGCACCGCCCAAATTTCGACGGAATCAAAGGCTTTCTCATAGTCCACATACGCCAGACATAGTGGCAAATTGTACTCCTCGGACTTCTGCACAATTTGCCGAAGGGTATGTATGTGGTCTATGGTGCTAAAGCCTTTTCGGAAACCGGCTTGTTCGGGAGGCTGGAAGTCGTCAAGTCTGCGCGCGAGACGATTCGTAATGACTCTCGAAAACAGCACGTAGACGCGGCTCAGAAGGGAAATCGGTCTGTAGTTCTTCAAGAGAGCGTTGTCGCTTTTCTTGAAAAACAAGACCACCGCACTTCTGCTCCACGCCTCCGGTGTAATGCCACCATGGAGGACGGAATTAAAGAGCTTCTGAAGGACTTCAAGTACCGGTCTTCCACCCGCTTTCAGAAGCTCCGCTGTAATTCCATCCTCGCCTGGGGCCTTGCCGTTTTTAAGGTGCTGGAGAACCATTCTAATCTCGCTCAGACTGACGTCCGGGATATCATCGGAATAATGTCGGATAAGACTCGCTCTTGGATCGGTACTCACACTTGCGTGCGGCTCAAACGATGACGTGTACAGCTGCCCATAGAACCTCTCAATCTCACTCAAAATCTCAGGTGCCCCGGAAACGATGCTGCCACATTCTGTCTTCAGCTTTGACAGTTGGCGCTTTCTGGCAGACAGATCTCTGGCAAAGACTTTGGAGCCTCGGTTCCGCTCGATCGCTTCTTCAATACGAGCTGTATTGAATTTGCGTAAGTCCCGCCGCATGCATTTGGAGATCTGTCTGTTCAGTTGCCTGTATGCTGTTAAATCTGTTGAAGAATGTAGCTTCATCTCCCGTCTAACAGCCATGTGATTAAGAGTGTGATCGGAGAGTTTTTGTGTTCTTCTGCGGCGGGTCTTGCAGAACTTAGCTCCGACCGCATGGACAGTTTCCACGAGCTTGTCATTCAAATCGTCCACTTCATTGCAGTCTTCTAGGCACTGAAAACGGTTTTGTAACTCGAGCTGAAAGGTTTCGGGACTTTGGAAAAGAGCACGAGGGGACGGAGCGTTGACTTCATTAGACGAGACCTCTCCAACTTAACGTTTAGGTTCAGTGTGCCTCTAACCATTCGGTGATCGCTGCCGGTTTTCACCCTCGCGATCACTGAGACATCACTGAACAGTTGTCGTCTGGTCGTCATAATGAAGTCAATCTCATTTTTTGTCGAACCGTCGGGGCTCGACCAGGTCCACTTCCTGTGGGGCCGCTTCTGGAAGAAAGAGTTCATCATAAAGAGTCCCTCTTTCTCCATGAAGTCGGCCAGCTGCTGGCCCCTTGGGTTCCGTTGCCCTATTCCAAATTTCCCTACTTTCAGCTCACCGTTCTCTCTTGTGCCTAGTTTTGCATTGAAGTCTCCCATTAACACCGTATATTGGGTTTTGGAGGAATGCATGGCTCTAGAGATATCCTCATACATTTCCTCCACCTCCTGATCGGGGTGTGCCGAGGTTGGTGCGTAAACCTGTATGACCTTCAGCGAATACCGTTTGGTGATTCTGAGTATAAGGTACGCAACCCTCGTCGACACACTCTCAATCTTTATAACGTTGTTAACGAGAGACTTGTGGACGATAAATCCGACACCTCCTTGGGACAGATGGTCGCCCTCCCGGTAATAGAGCAAGTTGCCGGATTCGAGGATTACCGTGTCCTCCCCCTCTCTTCGGACTTCGGATAATCCTATAATATGCCAGCGTAACTTGTCTATCTCTTCTTCCAGCTCCACAATCTTCTCGTCAGTCCTCAGGGTGCGTGCGTTGTATGTTGCCAGGTCGAGTCGTCGTAGGTGGCAACCGAACCTCCACCGGAGATTCTTAGCACCCCCTGCCCCGCCGTTACCATAGTCGCCACCGTAGCCAGGAATAGCGGGGCCGCCGGGGACTGGGGGCCGTTTATTATTGTCATTGCTCATGGGGGGTATATTGCCATAGTTGCCACGCTTGGCGAGCGGGTTGGCAACCGCAGTTTTTTTTTACTTAAATTCTTACAGAAATTCCCTTGGACAGCCTTGGCGAGAGACCAGAATGCACGGGTTCCCGGAGGAAGGCGAACTAGTTTCTCGCCAATTCTGCCTATGTGCTCTGACTTTGCTTTGGCAATAACTCGTTTGAAGGACCTGGAGGCGAAGTTATACTTCTTTTTAAGTGTGCTGGTATTTACATCCCTAGTCGCCGAAGCCGCAGCCCAGGCTTGATAACACTCCTGCTTACTGCGTAATGCAGTCTTACAGGAGCGACCAAACCAAGGCTGAGATCTGCCTCCGATGGGTACCACAGATGATGGAATAAATAGTTCCATTCCCTGAAGCACTACATCAGTGACAGAGTTAGCAACAGCGCTGGGATCATCCGGCGAGAAGCAAACCCGCCCCCATGGGTAGGATGCAAAGAAGGACCGCATTCCGTCCCAATCCGCCGACCTGTAATGCCAAACACGGCGGCAACCTGCAGAACGCAACCGCGAAGGGAGCGTGGGTGGCACCACACTCCGGATCAGACAATGGTCCGAAGAGCCGAGAGGGGCATCGACGGAAACCTGATATCCGTCCGGATGAGAGGTCAGCAGAAGGTCCAACAGGGAAGGTGTATGATCCTCCACATCTGGAATCCGCGTAGGCGAAGTAACCAGTTGTGTCAGACCATATGCCAAGGCAAAGTCATAAACAGATTTAACAGTGGTAGAGCCACGCGGCAGCTTTTGCTGTCGCACGGATGGGCCGGCTCGAACCGGGGTAGTACCACGACCTCACAGAAAACCAGCGTGAAGTAGAGGTTTACCTCTGCGTTTCGCTTGGTGAGTGCAGGTGGCCGGAGGCCCTTTTTACTGGAAATGAGGCATTCCATCTTAGTCCTCACGGGTGACAACGCATCTACATTTTGATTTGTAAAAGAGGATAGATGTAGATGTCTATGGGCCGCAGCAACCACTTACCATCAGGTGGACTGTGTGCTCGTTTGTCACCCTTATCCTATAAAAAAAAAAAAAAAAAAAAAAATCTCTCCGCATGATCGGTTAGACCGGACCGGTTTAACCGAGCCATTCGGCATGGTGGGCGTTAAAATCGCCAAGGATCACGATCTCTGCGGATGGGACCTGTTGTAGCAAGAAATCTGTAGCCATTTGGACGTGGTCGATGAGTCGGTCTGTTTCGACATTACCGCTATGGGACCTATAGAGGCACCCGTAGACGCGCGGATGGTCGTCGCTGTCTACGCGTAGCCAAAGGATGGACAGGTCCGAACCTTTAAGACTGCCGAGGCGTCGAGAACAGATGTCCTCTCTGACATACACGCAAACTCCAGCCCGAGGCACAAAGGAGTGCTGCAATTTGTACCCCGGGCAGGAGAGATACGAAATATCAGCCGGAGAGGAAACCTGCGTCTCGGTCAGAAAGAGCAAGGCCGGCTTCGCCGTCTCGAGATGGTAGTGGACGGCGTTTAGGTTAGAGTGAAGTCCCCTGATGTTGCAGAAATTCACGGATAGCGTGGCAGGGGTCGCCTTGGTGTTCTTGCTCAGTTTGCCCCTAGCAGTAATGCTTTTGAGCGGAATTTTGCCCCCCCCCCAGAATACGCGGGGCAGCCTGAGCACCCACGCTCAGGATCGGAATAACATGGTCGTGGATGCTCAGCGAGGTATTCTCCAGGGGTGCTGGTACCCTCCTGGGGTAGTTCTTCGTGTAATTCCGCTACCATGTTGATGGGGGGGGGGGGGGGGAATTGGGCCTCCGGCCACCTGCACTCACCAGACGAAACGCAGAAGTAAAGCTTCTACTTCACGCCGGTATTCTGTGAGGTCGTGGTACCAACCCGGCTCGAGCCGGCCCATACATGCAACAGCAAAAACTGCTGCGTGGCTCTACCACCGTTTTCCACTCGCTTTCAGAAGCTCTGCTGTAATTCCATCCTCGCCTGGGGCCTTGCCGTTTTTAAGGTGCTGGAGAGCCATTCTAATCTCGCTCAGACTGACGTCCGGGATATCTTTGGAATAGTGTCGGATAAGACTCGCTCTTGGATCGTTACTCACACTTACGTGTGGCTTTAACGGTGATGTGCAGCACACATAGAACCTCTCAATCTCACTCAAAATCTCAGGTGTCCCGGAAACGACGCTGCCACACTCGGTCTTCAGGTTCAACAGTTGGCTCTTTCTGGCAGACAGATATCTAGCAAAGACTTTGGAGCCCTGGTTCCGCTCGATTGCTTCTTCAATACGAGCAGTATTAAAGTTGGGTAAGTCCTGCCGCGTGCATTTGGAGATCTGTCTGTTCAGTTGCCTGTATGTTGTCCAATCTACTGAAGACTGCAGCTTCATATCCCGTCTAACAGCCATGAGATTAAGAGTGTGATCGGAGAGTTTTTGTGTTTTTCTGCGGCAGGTCTTGCTAAACTTAGCTCCGACCGCATGAATTGTTTCCACGAGCTTGTCATTCATGTTGTCTACTGCATTGCAATCTTCTAGGCACTGAAAATGGTTTCGTAGCTCGAGCTGAAAAGTATCGGGACTTTGGATTAGAGCACGAAGGGGACGGATTGTTGACTTCATTAGACGTGACCTCTCCAACTTAACGTTTAGGTTCAGTGTGCCTCTCACCATTCGGTGATCGCTGCCGGTTTTCACCCTCGCGATCCGTGAGATATCACTGAAAAGTTGTCGTCTGGTCGTCATATGTAATGAAGTCAGTCTCATTTTTGTCGGACAGTGGGGGCTCGATCAGGTCCACTTCCTGTGGGGCCGCTTCTGGAAGAAAGAGTTCATCATAAAGAGTCCCTCTTTCTCCATGATGTCGGCGAGTTGCTGGCCCCTTGGGTTCCGTTGCCCTATTCTGAATTATCCTACTTTCAGCTCACCGTTCTCTCTTGTGAACATTAACACCGTATAGTGGGTTTTGGAGGAATGCATGGCTCTAGAGATATCCTCTTACATTTCCTTCAGCTCCTCATCGGGTGTGTGTCTAGGCTGGTGCGTAATCCTGTATGACCTTCAGCGAATACCGTTTGTGATTCTGAGTATAATGTACGCAACCCTCGTCGAAACACTCCCAATGTTTACAACGCTATTAACTAGAGAGTTGGGGACGATAAATACTACACCTCCTTGGGACAGATGGTCACCCTCCCGGTGATAGAACAAGTTGCTGGATTCGAGGATTACCGTGTCCTCCCCCTCTCTTAGGACCTCGGATTATCCTATTATTTTCCAGCCCAACTTGTCTATCTCTTCTTCCAGCTTCAGGATACTCTCGTCAGTCTTCAGGGTGCGTGCGTAATAAGTTTCCAGGTCGAGTCATCTTAGGTGGCAACCGAATCTCCACCGGAAATTATTAGCACCTCCTGCCCCGCCGTTACCATGGTCGCCACCGTAGCCAGGAATAGCAGAGCCGTCGGGGACTGGGAGCCGTTTTTAATGTCATTGCTCTTGGGGGGTATATTACCATAGTTGCCACGCTTGGCGAGTGGGTTGGCTACCGCAGTTTTTTTATTGTTGTTTTGCTGTTATCAGAAAGATGCTGCTGCCCATCTTCTGCCTCAGTTTCCCTCTGTCACCTCTTACGACACCCACAGGAAGATATGGGGTATTGAGTATACTTACCAGTCACTACACGGCGATATATATGGTAAGTAATATAACATATGGCTAGGAATATTTTATTCAAATTATTTTAGAGAATAATATATTAATACAATTACCTTGAACCTATTACTTGACCGTGGCAAAAATACGACTGTACGAGTCCATGAAGTCCATGAGTCCACGAAGAAAAACAATTTGTGCCTACTCGCTTAAAAATAAAAGTGCATTTCAGTGTTTATTTAAAATTCGCATCTAAAATATAACGGCAGTTTATTTTTATATTAAGCCCTTCCTATTGTTTCTTTTTTCGTACATAATTTTATTAATTATACAGGTACATATATTTTACAAGAACCAGTCTATTTATCCAGACTACAGCTTACTATTTTTTTTTATAGGATAAGGGTGACAAACGAGCACACAGTCCACGTGATGGTAAGTGGTTGCTGCGGCCCATAGACATCTACATCTATCCTCTGTTACGAATCAAAATGTAGATGCGTTGTCACCCGTGAGGACTAAGATGGAACGCCTCATTTCCAGTAAAAAGGGCCTCCGGCCACCTGCACTCACCAAGCGAAACGCAGAGGTAAACCTCTACTTCACGCTGGTATTCTGTGAGGTCGTGGTACCACCCCGGTTTGAGCCGGCCCATCCATGCGACAGAAAAAGCTGCCGCGTGACTCTACCACTGTTAATTACTGACCAATCACAGTAAATACGAAAAGGATTTTAACGTTACGGAACTAAATTCATTGTTAAAAGTTAAATGAAGCAACGTCGCCGAGTACTGGGACAAACCAGTGTCTGAAGTCGAGTCTTTGCTGAACAAAGTCTCGGATTGGGGGCGACTAAATCTAGTCAAGTTCAATCCCCAGAAGACACAAGTTTGCGCATTCATCGCTAAAAAGAACCCCTTTGTCTTATCTCCTCAGTTTCTGACCTTGCTGCCTCAGCTAGCATCGGTATCCTCGGCGTCGACACATCGAATAGTGTGCAGTTTCGTGGTCACTTGGAAGGGAAGGCCAAATTGGAATCTAAAAAGCTTGGCGTGCTTACCAGAGTGAGTCAGTATTTCACGCCGGCACAAAACGCAAGTTCGGCCTCACATGGAATACTTTTCTCATCTCTGGGCCGGGACACCCCAATGCGAGCTCCTTCCACTTGACCGCATCCAGCGCAGAGCGGTTCGAATTGTAGACGACCGAATTCTTTCTGATCGGCTCGACACACTGGCACTGCGTAGGGATGCTGCATCCCTTTGCATTTTCTATCGAATTTACCACGGGGAGTGCTCTGAGCAATTTTTCGGATAAATTCCAGCCGCCAAATCGTATAAATAACTATAAACATATAAAGTAAGTTGACTCAACTTTGTAGGCTACGGATATGTCGGTATAATTTTTTTTAAATAGTTTTGGAAGGTATTATTCGCAGGTAAGCAGGCAATTTGTTCCAAAGGGATATGGAAGTAACTGTGAAAGAATTTGACATAAACCCAGAATGGTGGAGAGGAGTAGACTATAGTATAGGCACTATGACAAAGCAATGTAACTGGAATATTAAATGATATCCGCCATATCTGGAGTCCACAAGTCTTCATAAAATGTAGAAATAATATCTAATTAATTCAGTAATATTATATTATATTTATAGAATATACGTAACATGAACCCTACCTACGTCATAATTACTATATATAAATCTCCTTAAATTCAATAAAGAGAGAGAGAGAGTTGTTAAACTGCATCAGTGAGTTTCATTTCTTGCCTTGTTCTCCATATCGCAAGACAGTAATAAACTGTGTGAAGAACGGAGATTGAGAGATTGAATGTCACTACGGAATTGGAATCTTTATTTTAGATGAAGGGGTGAGAAAGAATCATTAAGAACTAAAGACAGAGTGGAGAGAATTCGGAAATTTCTGCGCTATTAAATTCGGAAACGTGATCGTATTTGTTCAGGCCAAAGATGAATCGTATGTTAAGTAACCTATCCAGCCTGTTTAGCAGCTACTGAGAAATATTAGTGAGACAAACATCGGCATAGTCAAATATTGGAAGAATTAGAGATTGGATGAGATGAAGTTTAGTTGTAGGAGGTAGAAAGAACTTACTTATCCCTGTGACTTTACGACAAACTTCAGAGGTTGACTCTGTAACAACTAAAAGCCGGGTCAATAATTAAACCCACATTTTTGACACTAGTGCGGAAAGAAATTACGCAGTTTTCGTAGTGAATGGACGGTAGTTGAGATATGTTATGCCTGGCATTTACTGGAATTTACCGTTATATCAAGCATAGTCCTCTCCATAGCTCGCTAAGCGACCTTGAGCGTCCTCATACGGCCAGCAGTGACGAACCGCGTCTCAGATCCATAAGTCATCACTGGCAACACGCACTGTTTGTATAATCTCGTTTTCAGGTTTTTAGGTATACCTGACGAAAAGATGTGTCGTAATTTTCCGAACGCTGCCCAGGCTTAGTGCTCCCAACAACTACAGACGTAGGTGTGACATGAACATTACACATGATCTTTGTCTTATCCATGTAATTGGTTATAGATTATATATATATATATATATATATATATATATATATATATATATATATATATATATAAAGTGTAAAGATTTAATAGAAACAAGATATTATCTAGAGTGTAACAATTGCATAAAAATATATCAACTTGAATGTACTAATATTACAGAAAAAAGATTTCACTGGATTTCAATGAAAATGTACAAATTGCTGGATGTTGTTTAAATCAGATACAAACCAGAATGAAAATAGCTGTTACGTGACAGAACGAAAAATGTATAATATAAATATAACTACTGAAAATTCTTTTGAAGGTTTATCAGACGAAGAATATTCTTCCTTTGTCACAGACAGTAAATTGAACAGAAGTCGCCCAAATATAGGACTGAATCTGGAAGAAGAAACGCAGGAAATGAAGAACAAAATATTACACCTAGAGTTGAAACTGAAGGCTGCTGAAAACGAAATCGAAAACCTTCACTCTGAAAATACTGCCTTAAGTAAACGACTAGCCGAATATGAGCGGAAAATAAAAACTTTGACTGGAATATGTACATCAGGCTCAAAAAATCCCACCAAACCAAAAAACAGGAGGAGCTTTAAGGAAACTCAGCTTAGCTTTAGAGAGGAAGAAAGGAATAGCCTTAATGATGAAAGCACAGTTAATCTAACCGAAACACCGTCTAGTAAACAAAAAGTCCCTGTGCGAAAAAATTCCGAAATTAGGATAAACTCAAAACAGACAAGATACAGTCAATTAAAAAATGAGACTATGACAGAAGAACAATACACAGACGCACACAGATTATATAAATTTGGAGATGAACAAGGCCGAGGCATAACCACACAATTATCAAAGTTACTTGGAAATAAATACAAAACATATGGCGAAATAAAACCAAGAGCTACGACGGATAAAATACTAGAAGGCATTAAACTCCATTGCTCAACTTACAGTAATATGGATTACGTACTGATCCTTACAGGGAAAAATTACAGTGACTTAACAAAAATCAATTCCTACCTTTTTTACTATCTAAGCCAGCTTAAAAACACAAATATTATATTACGTGAAACTGAGGGTAATAGGCAAAATAATACTGAAGATATAAATAGAATATTTAAATCATATAGCGCGAAGTTGCCGAACGTTAACTATATAGATTTACGTTATTCATATTTGGGCCTGCCACATAATAACTTGAGACATCTGTGCCAAAATATACTTCAAGAAATATTACGACTTGACTATAAATATAAAATCAAAAATTACCAAAGTCAAGAAATACAGAAGCTATTAAAAGGCATTAGGCTACGTAAAGAGGATATTCATTGTGATTCGACAGATGAGATTGTTAATGACGATCATTTTTTTCGCTAGTACTGCCATAAATAAAAATATACAAAGTCCGTCTATTAAAGACAATTTTGTAAAGAAACCTATATGCAAATCACGATCTGATATAAAACAACATAACATACCAGAAAAAAAATTACGGTTTAAAATATTATTTCATATAATAAAAATATTATTTCATAGAAGCATTTTTGATAGAGTTTCCACAGTTTCAAGTAATATGCATTACAGAATCTTGGTTAACATTTGAAAAATTACAGATAATACAATTTTCAAATTATAAGATAGCTGCTGCATTCTGTAGAAAATCCCGCGTTGGCGGTGTTTGTATGAGATGTTCTAAAATATGTAGAAAGAGAAGAAATAGCCAAAATGTCAATAGAATATGTATTGAAAGTGTGTGCAGTGGAGCTACCAGAAGAAAATATTTTAATTATTACTGTGTATTGGAATAGAAGAGAGCAAGACGCATTCTATAATCGGTTACAATATATCTTAAACTATATAAATATAAAATTTTCTAAATACAGTATAATTATAGGAGGTGACTTCAATATTGACATATTAAAAGAAAATACAAAGACTAAACAATTTTTAAATCTAATGCTAGAATTTAATTTTAATCAACATATAAAAAAGCCTACGCGTGTAACTAAAAATATATCAACATGCTTAGACTTAATATTTACAAATTTCTACAACCTAAAACTAAAAACTAGTGTAGAAGAACTTGGAGTATCCGACCACATGAGCACAATTATAGATATAGAAATAAATAAGCAAAACAAACAGAATATATGGTATACAGAAAAAAGAAAATTTAATTTCAATAATATGCGAATCTTTAAATCCAAATTAGAGACATGAAATTGGTCAGAAATTTTGGAACCTAATAAAAATATTAATTATAATTACAGTATGGAAATATGTCTAAAATGGGAAACTGCAAAAAAAATGGGATCTACAAGAAAACTGGTGATTTAATTGCACAATTTCTCGGGAAGCCCATAGGAAGGAAGATTCGAAAGAAGCGCTTTGTGTCAAACTTGAACGAAGGCCTTTGCTATGTCCAAACTAACGGACAAGACTCTACTGCCTCCACCCATCTATGACTTAGTTAACCTAGAAGATCACCATCTGAGCGATTCCGACAGGTACTGTACCGTCCGTCACTAGTCTGTTGGTGATCCACAAGGTGCCTTATGAGCTGGTAGTTAATAGTTTTTTCATTATTTTGGATAACAAGAAGGCGATAGCGATAGGTCTGTAATTGGACGAATCTGAGCGATCGCCTTTTTTACGGTTTGGGTGCACCAAAGCTGTCTCCCATGAAATCATGTCTAGGGTGCTGGCACTGGTCCAACTTCAACCGGATAAACTTGGCTAGGATGTGTTCGCAAGATTACGATATATTCTAGTCAGTTATCTCAACTTCAAAACAGGATTGTGCGACAAGTGTGTGTTGCCAGTGATTACATATGGATCTGAGACGTGGTCCTTCACCGCTAGCCATACGAGGAAGCTTAAGGTTTGTTGGAGCAGTGAGAAGGCTATGCTCGGGATTTCTCTGAGTGATAAACTTAGAAATGAGAATATCTGCAGTAAAACCAGAGTAACCGACATAGCCTAACGGATTAGTAAGCTGTAGCAATGGACCAGCCATATAGCTCGAAGAACCAACAACCGATGGGGAAGTAAGGTCTCGAATGACAACTTCGTACCAGTAAGCGAAGTGTAGGGCGGCCCTCTATTAGTAGTTTTATATCAAAGAAAATGAACCAAAATTTAATGCAAACACAACGGATGATATATGACACAATTATAAATTGTATTGAAACGGGTGGAGGAGGAATCACGTTTTTAGATGCACTAGGAGGAACTGGCAAAACTTTCCTTATTAATTTGATCTTAACTAAAATTCGAGTAGATAATAAAATTGCACTACCGTGAAAACCTTGTAAGACATGCATAAAGTTGATGGATGTAGGTGGCTCAGGACCATGCTTTGTGACATCTCTTGGGGGAGACCTATGTTCAGCACATTACTTGTAAAAGGCTGTAATGATGACTGATGATAACATATCATTAGGGTCTTTGTATAAATTTTGTACCAAATACACAGGCGGAAATAATTTAAACAATAAAGCCTTTATGCGGTACATCACAAAAATGCTTGAATAAATTCTATTATGTTAGAAAATGTATTGTTAAAAGAATCTGCTGAAAATGTTCTTCTCCTATTCAATATTAATAGTATAATTGTACAAAACAAATAGATCACAGAATAAATCCTTCCAAAACTCAAGCCTATAATCGTTTTCGTTGAAAGGGTCTGTTGTCTAAGCAAATTAAATAGACCCTTAATAAGTTTTTATACTTTTGTATAATTTTTTTTATAGGATAAAGATGTCAAACGAGAACACAATCCACTTGATGGTAAGTGGTTGCTGTGGCCCATACACATCTACATCTATCTTCGTTTGCGTATTAAAATGCAGATGCGTTGTCAGCCGTGAGGACTAAGATAGAATGCCTCTTTTCCAATAAATTGGGTATCCGGTTCTCTACATTCACCATACGAAACACAGCAGCATTATGCTGCTATTTTACGCTGGTATTCTGTGAGAGCGTGGTCCTTCCCCGGTCGAGGCGAACCATTCGTGCTAAAACTACACTATTAATATAGCTGCAGCATGACTCTACCACGTAACATACATATAATCGTCTTAAATTTTAACATACTAAACCATTTCTGAACACGGTTTTATTACCTTCGCGTGTATCTCTCTATCTATCTAACGGAGTCTTATACTTTAAATTTCACCAAGTTGTAGATGGCCGATTGACTTGAAAATTGGCACTTGTATCAAGGACAGATGATTACTTACTTAATTTTCAATTGATAGTTTTTCCAATTGATAACAGAAGAAATTTTACGCAGCCAAATGAAATTTCTATTCCATTCAGTAAGAGTAATATTTCTTAGAAAACTTTGCGAAACGTTTGTCAAAAGGAAAACTCATTATTTGTACTACATTCTGTACAAAGAGGAGTTTGACTGTAATATTAATGAAATAAGTTTTACTTACAAATAATAAAATTAAAAATACATTGTCGATTCTTACATTTCCCTTTTCATTATTAAGCTAATTAATTACTTATCTCATTTCTTCCAGTTTGGTTCGTAAGAGGCAGCTTTGTGTAAAAGGAGAAAGATTTTACTAAAAGGGCCACATTACAGCTCTATTATGGAAGCAGCATGAATGGGTCAATTGAATCCTAAAAACCATGCTCTCATAGAATACAAGTGTGAAAAAAGCCCTTTTCGGTGGTTACGTGGCACTTTATCGTAATTTATATATTTAGATACTTTTAATCCTCAAATAAAATATTTTTATTAGTAGAAAGAACAACACAAACCAATAAAAAATTAACATGGTAGGTCAATATATGATAGTTCAAGTGTTTCACCTTTATTTTAATTATTTTAATTTACTATTGTAATCAGAAAAAAAATGTATTGTCAAATACTCGTAATTTTTATTTGACGATTAAAAAATTAGCTTAAGTTCAATCGGTGGTCATCGAATAAGTTTGGTTACCCGTACTTTACACAAGTAGAAAAATGTACTTTTAAGGTGAAAGCTGCTTTAGATTCCTTCTTATTTGAAACTCGGTGAAACGAAAAACAGACACTAAAAGAGACAAACATTGACGTCTATAGGATCTAGCTTGCGAGAGAATGAGATTGAACACAATGTAGTAGGCGACAGTAGCCTAATGGGAGGGCGCAAACTGCAAAACTCAAAAGGTTTTGGGTTCGAATCCGCCATGTACCACTCCTAATACAAGCATTTTCAGCTTACCAGTAACGGTTAAAGGGAATAGTATTTATATTAATAGCATTACTAGTAGTAAAAAAAAAACTGTGTGTAGTTACATGCGGTAGAAGGGAAATCTTAAAATGAAATAAAATATAATATTTTTTAACCTGTTTTTTTTTCCTTTAAAAAACGTTACTCCCACACTAGGATTTTCTCCTGTATCGTGGAGGCAGTTTACAAACAAAAATTTCACAAGGACATACATCCAGACCCGGAACAATCATTTGTAGGCCATACAAATACTTGTTCCGTGCGGGATTCGAACCCGCGCCCCCCAGCGCAGCAACTCATTGCTAAGCCACTGCGGCATGGAGCCGTCATTTATTAGATACACGCCGTTTTGATTTATTAGATACACTAAACTTTACGTGTCTAAGAATATGGATTGAAAAATTTATTTGCTATAAAATTAAACTTTTATCTAATATTTTATGCCTTACTTGTGGTAAAAAATATCATATTTAACTAAACTTCTTCTCGTCCAATCTCTAATTCTTCCATTATTTGACTATGCCGATGTTTGTCTCACTAATATTTCCCAGGAGCTGGTGAAAAGGTTGGACAAGTTACTTAACAACTGTCTACGATTCATCTTTGGCCTGCGCAAATATGATCACGTATCTATCCGAATTTCGCTTTCAGTTAAAATAGTTGACTATACACCAGCGCAGAGATTTCCGAATTCTGTCCACCCTGTTTTCAGTTCTTCGTTGATTCTTCTTTGTTGATTCTTCCTCACCTCTTTATCTAAAAGAAAGATTTCAATTCCGTAGTGACACTCATTTTTTCGACCTCCGTTCTTCACACAGTTTATTACTGTCTACTCCTCTCCACCATTATGGGTTTATTTCAAAGTCTTTCACAGTTACTTCCATCTCCCTTTGAACAAATTGCCTGTTGACCTGCGAATAATACCTGCCAAAAATGTTTTAAAAAAAACTATACGAGCATATCCGTAGCCTACAAAGTTGAGTCAATTTACTTTATATGTTGATAGTTATTTATATATACATTTATTGAGATATATATGTATAAATGTCTATATTTATTTATATATGTGTATAAATTATATATATTTTATAAATATATCTGTATATTTTATGTATGTGTTGCATGTATATATTTTAAATTAATTTGATCATAACTACTTAACTGTCCATAACTCACTCTCTGTTCTACCCAAGGTTAGCTGGTAGATAATACTATTTAGCAATAAGCTCCCTCTTTGTACAAATATTTGGTGCATTAAAGAATAAAAATAAATATTAAATAAATTTGCTGTGAAATATTTCTGTGGACTGCAAATGAGTCTTTTTTTCTGCGTATTAGAGTATTGATGTGGTCACTTTAAAATGTTGTTAGCTTAGCTAATTACGTAATAACTTAAGACAGAAGGACCCTTAAGTAGGGACTGAATAAATTAACCGACTAGGTATTACATAGATCTCACAACTTTTTACGGTAGAACTGAGTGAGCGAGACGGCTTTTTTACAAGTTATGTTTTTGATGGCATCTCATTTCTTTTTGTAGATAGTTATATCTAGGTACCTATTCTACACCTATTATTCCATTATATTATACATATATGGGTACACTGATTCATTCACTGCAAATGTAACTTTGTAATCCTATATATTTATATGTGATTACAAAGTTATTTATGCAGTTGGTGTATCTCGAAAACTGGACCGAAATTTCAAAATATTTTAATTTTTACTTGATTTTTATATTAAATAATAATAGTATTCCAAATTTGAAGCTTCTATGTCTGCTAGAAGTGCCTTAGAGTTTTGATGATCGGTCATCGGACAAACATTCCATGAAGGGAAGGAGTCGCTTTTGCTTTTGGATTGAAAAGTAAGCGCGCTTTTACCAGTTAATGGAATTTATATTAGGTGTTTTCTGTTAAAATTTAAGACGGTCGTTAGAGCCCCATCCTGCAAACAGTAGGTTGCACCAATTGCAGGTTTTTATATATTTATTCCAATTTTATTTTCAACTGAGCTCCAAAAACGAGAAGTAACTTCTATTAATATATAACTTCAGGGTTAGTTTCATATAAATTTTAAGAAATATAGGAGATAAATTTATTAATATAACTACTGAGACAACATTCCAGTCGTTACCTTGAACTTGTCATATTCCTTAGTCCACTCAAAATGATAAAATCAAAGGACAAATTGGCACTGGCGCAGCGGACCGTGTATAGAGTAATACGGTCCGCTGCGGCTAGAAAAAAAAAACGTTAAAAAAGTCAAAACGACTTCAAAAACTTCAAAGTAAACGCGCTCATTGTGCATGGCATATTTGCACAAATAGTTTTCATCAGACCAATTGCAGATTTTTTTGACATTTCTTTACCTGTTTTGGATCTTTTACAAACACAAAGTAATCTTTGTTTCCGTTAAACACTGAGGTTATTTGAAATTGTAGTTGCTTTTGATGTATAATGCAACCGCAATTTATATTATTTATTTATTGTATATAGAGATAAAAATAAATTACAGTCCGTTAGTTCTCGCTTATACTCGAAAATGGCTCAACTGATTTGGATGAAACTTTTTGAGTTTGAATGGGCCCTTGGATAGTCCAGATTCACGATTGGACCCGGTAGGTGACGCTGTTGTCGAGATCGCTTGTTAGTTAACATAACTTACGAATGTACAAAAAGGCTATTTTAACCGACTTCAAAAAAATGAAGAGGTTCTCAATTCGACTATTTTTTTATAGGATAAGGGTGGCAAATGAGCACACAGACCACCTGAAGGTAAGTGGTTGCTGTGGCCCATAGACATCTACATATATCCTCAATTACGAATCAAAGTACAGATGCGTTGTCACCCGTGAAGACTAAGATGGAATGCCTTGTTTCCAGTAAAAAGAGTCTCTGGTTCTCTACACTCACCATACGAAACACAGCAGCGTTAAGCTGCTATTTTACGTTAGTATTATGTGAGGGCGTGGTCCTTCCCCGGTGAAGCCAACCAATTCGTCCTACAACTATACCAGTAATATAGCTGCAGCATGACTCTACCACGTAAAAAATTATGTATTTTTTGTGCTTTATATTTTTAAAGTGAAAACTTCTTTAGTATCGTTGTGATTTGAAACTAGATGAAACGAAAAAGCGACACTAAAAAGAGACAAACATAATATACATAACATAAACACTCACGCCTGTCACCCAGAGGGGTAGGCAGAGATTATGGACTTCCATTTGGCACGATCCTGACACACCTCTCTCGCTTCCTCCACATCCATATACCTACGCATACACGCTCGTCGGTTAAAGGTACTCTTGATTTGGCCCATTTTTAATATATCGCCAATTTGTTCGATAAACTTTCGCCTAGGGCGACCCTTCCCGACTATGCCGTTCACCTCTGCAACATAAATTTGCTTTGTCACACAAACATCTACTTTTATAGGATTTGGCATGCGTGAGAATGAGATAAAATACAGTGTAGGAAGCGACAGTAGCCTAATGGTAGGGTGCGGACCTCGAACTCAAATGGTGGTGTGTTCGAATCCGCCATTTGATTATTTTTAAGTTTAACAATAGTGGTTAAAGGGAATTTTAGTAATGTTAACAGAATTGATAGTATATTAAAAATAATCACATTATTTCAATCTCCTCTTTGTGCGGTGCAAAAAAATAAACAAATTTATTAAATTAATAAAATTAACCTTAATAAATAAAATTTTCATAACATACGATTCATTCATTACGGTCCACGATTATATAGTTTACCGATTTATATTTAACTATTTCTCTTTATGCCATCTAGCGCATGCACCACTTTGAAATTCAATCAATTTTTACAAGCTTTTATTTGACTTGCAATGTTTGTGCGGGTGGAATCTTGTAATTCAATTTTGAAGCAGATATGTTCAATCGATAGAGCTGAAATTTTGTATACACGTTTAGTTTGGATGACAATGCATGGTTAGCTGTGTGACGTCATTATAAATGAAACATGGCGGAACACCCAAGATGACTGATATAAAAACTTGTCGCGAGATTTACCTGTGTAGATAAATAGGATCTGATTGATTTTAATTTTTAAAATTTTCAAACTAATTAAATACGAGTAAGTAGAAATGAGTAGAAACTTAAATTACACGACAAGCTTTTATATCATATAAATTGTTTAATGAGGCTATAAGTTGATAGTAAAGATTTTAAAGGAAAAGTTTATTTGATTTTTTTTAGCGCATTTAAATAAAAGCTTGTTTTAAAAAAAGTTTTTTTTTTTACTTTTAATTTATTGTTCAATGAAATGACTTTATCTATAGAATGAATTAGATGGCGCTATTACAAAGTAGCTTTACTACTACTTTGAAAATATTATTTTCATTTATTACACTAAAATTAAGTTTAAAAGTAAGGATTTTAACATTTATTGGTTATAAAATGTAATTTTTAGCTTATATTTTATGTTACAATTGTGTTTGTGATTGATCATATCAAATAAATCATTTGCCTTGAAATATTTTGATTTTATATTTAATTTCATTTTGAAGGTTTCACTTCTACCGCGTGTGAACTGCACACATGTTTTTTAATGTGTGTTAACTCAGAATTTTTTGCTAGATGGACCGAATTTGATGAGTTTATTTTATTTGATAGCCAGTGCTTCTCATGTGATCCCATAAAAATTTGATTAAGATCTGACCAGTAATTTTTGAGTTAACCTTAATAATGTGTATTTAACTTTTTTTGTATTTAACGTCTTTGATCTTTTAGCTGTTAGGAATTTGCGTGTGTGGGAAAATGAGGCAAGTTTTTGCGAGGAAACTAGGCAGACAACTCAAACAAAGTGGATGTGATCGCCCTGAAACTTGTACAGTGATAATAAATAATATGGTTACCTATACAACGCGCCAATGCTGCTCGCGTTATGGGAACCTACGAACAGGGAGTGATTCAGGGTGGGGGCTTGTTTACATACATTTAATAATTTTTTTAAAGCCTTTTCTGACAAATCAAGCTGCTTATTGCGGTTATATTGCAAATATTACTCTTATTTCATTAAGTACAATTTAAATTATTAGTTTCAGATATTTTTTGTAATTAAAATGTTATAGTTTTTACTAGCCTATTATATGTATATCTACTAAGAAATATAGGCCTTTTTCTGGTTAAAATGCCGAAATCGTCGCTAGGCTTAGCATACGACAGCGCATATACCTAAATACAGAAACGAAAACTGAAATAGACCTAGAAATTATAGTAATAAATAGGTAGATAAAAAATATCTATAAAAGTCTTCCATTTTATCAATAACCTTTATAAAAGCCTTAGTTTTCAAATTTTTTAAAAGACAAACATGAACATAACGTAATGTTTTATGTCACTATGCATTTTGCAATCGTTCAATTCAAAGTCATTAGAAAATTGTGTTCTCAAATTTTAAATTTGTTTCCACATTCTATTCAAAGTTCTCGGCGTCAGGGTGTAAGAAACCTAATAATTAAAATACACGCGTTACCGTGTTTGCTGAACGTTTTTTTAAAATGTGATTTTAATTTGACAACACTCCTATTTAGCCTTTTGAGATTGGGTTTCTGATAAAATATAAATATCAAAAACTGAAAGTATTTGATTATATGTTATATGAACAAAAATATTATTACAATTACATGATAAATCCTTGCTAGTCCGATGAAAATGTGGAGACAAACTACATTATTTATTACCAGCTACTAGTCCCGACATTACCTAAAATTATCTATTAATATGGTGTTATTTAGATTTAATATAATCAAAGACCATTTATTTTGTGAATTTATTTTTCAAAATAATTTAAAAATATTCAGACAAAATATAGCATAGGTCCCTCCTGGCTCTCTATCTGCTCGTAAAGTTTCATTACGATCGCTTCTGCCATTCGGAAGATTACCCCGGACAGTACAATAATTACATGCGTTGTCACGACTCTGTGCTTAAATAAATGATTTTAAACAAACAGTATGAGTCTAAATGGGCGTAAAATTCCAGGTGTCGCCCAAACCGAGCAAATATAAATGAAACAATTAATAAAACCAAGTGTTAATTTGCGGAAATCCATTATATTAAAAATATCAAAATATTTATTTGTTCAGTACTTACCGGTTTGGTTACACTAAAATCATTTTAGTAGATAAAAAGAATTTTTTTTAACGGAGATTCTTGATGAAAATTTTTTCCCTGTAATCTAAGAAATAATGCAGCAAGTGCTATACCATTTTAGAATCCTTAATAAATCGTCAACTTTTAAGGTTACTTGCTAAACTGGCGTAGTACATTTTTTTTTCAGTACAGTCAGTTAAAGTTGGGCGAAGTATTAATTTTTCATTCTTGGTTCGGATAAATGTGACATTTTCTTCTAAGTTGGAGCAGTTAGCTAAGATTTAAAAACAGCAGATTACACAAGCACTGCCCAAGATTACACAAAAATTATAAAATCGAAAAAAAGTAAAGATTTGTAGCTAAAGGAGCTGTACATTTTTCAAAAAAAAAAAAGAAAAGAAATTACTGTAATTTAAAAAAATAATGACTAAGATTTCTTTTTATATTTTTGTGGTAACTATTATGATTTGTTCTATCACACGATTCCAGCTTGACGTCGACTTTTGGGACAGGCTGTATAAATAAAATTAAAATGTCTCTCTGTAATATTTAAATAACTGACGTCTATTAAGCTCAGTGGGCTATTTGCATGATATTAAGATATAAATAATCATTTTGAAATGTTTTGTCTGCTTGTCCGAGCTAAACCAATTGTGATGAAACTATACGTACAGACAGAGAACAATACCAGGAGAGATCTGGGCTATATTTTATCCGAAAACTTGAAGATTCTTGAATATTAGGTATATATATATTAGGTCTTATATATATATATATATATATATTAGGTCTTTTACTATCTTAAATCTAAATAACGCCACATTAATAGGTCCTATCCAGGCAAAGCTGGGGTGGGTTGCTAGATCTAAATAAAAATACATACATATTATACAAATAATTATGCTTTGAGGTGGGTTTTTACACTTTAACATCTAAGCCTACCTTTTTTTCGTGAGTTTTGTACACTTTTAATTAAAAAAAAAAACACTTAACGTCCAAGTGAACAATATATGAATGATTCGGAATGAAAACAATACCTAATTAAGTATTTAATATTAACATTAATAGTAAAAAATAATTATAATTAAAATTTACATAATGAAGGCAATCAAATCCACACAATACGATTATTACCATCGTCAAGGACTACTTAAACTAATTATTTCTGACAATGGAAACTCTTTATTATTATTTTAAATTACAGATTAGTTTGTCTCTTGTAGATCCGCTCAGAACACTAACCTTCTTTTTGGAGACCTGATATAAAGCTTTGCTGCATAAAAATATCAAAACTTCTTATCTTTTAAAACATCTTTGCAAGAGTATTTATGTATATACATAAATGCAAGAGCCCTAGTAATAAACTCTTAGGCCCTCTACAAGCCTCTGAATTAGAGAGAGCTCTAAAATGTTTAATAAATTGCCTCAAAGATAATCTTTCTTCGCAATTCAAAGTTATTAAATTATAACAAATCCTTTGGACCCCAAGATATTTATTGCGCACTAAGCCATCCTTTTAATGATATTAAAAGCATCATTCATGTTGGATATAGAATATATTATGTCTCAAGTTATACCTACTGTATGAGCCTAAAGAAAAAGATCATATTTCATCAAAAATACTACGTAACACTATATATCTACTATACTCAACATATATATCTACTATACTATATGTAAAATGGGTGTGTCTTCTGAGCGGCTCGACTCTGATTTTCCATTTTGTTGGCTTGGTTGATCATTTGACTTTGCAGGATCATTTATGATGACTGGCCGTAAGATAAGCTAAACATTGGATTAAAAATTATGATGTAAGATAATCTAATATCACCTTTGCATTTTATTTGCTTCCGATACAAAAGAAGTAAATCCATAAGTGACCTAAGTAAGGACGCATTTTTATTACTAACAAGCGACCCGCCCCGGGTTCGTCTGGATAGGGTCGAATAACATCGTTTAGGGTGTTATTTAGATAAAGGATCAATCAACGACTTTTTATTTTATTAATTTTTCGGTTATTCAAAAAATATTTCAAGTTCATCGGATAAAATGTAGCCCAAATATATAATATTACACAATCGGACAAGCCATTCTGTAGATTAGCTCAGTTTATACAGAAAGACAAAAATTTAAAAATGGTTAGCCATATTTTAATGACATGGGGGCATGGTTGACTTGAGTTAAAGCCAAATTCCATATAACCAAAATATTAAAAAACAGACGTATTACATTATAATGCTAACTTCATTGTTTTACGAATAGTAGCAGTTCACAACAGACGTCTCCTATCTCCCACGAGTACCTCACCAAACAATGATCTCTGCCACGCCCATCGCCGAACCTTGTCGATTACATTACTTGCTATCTCGATCACTACAAGAAACTAGATCATTCACAAGATCTTCAACATTGCATTAGAGATGACGGGCCAGCGGATATAATATAGCCAACTGCAACAACGCACGTAATGGCGTGTCAAATCCAAGGAGTTGCAGATGAATTTATATATATCTGACCGTTCAATCATCTGTACTTGGTATTACTGAGAAAATGATAGTGACGGAGGAGTCCCCTTTGTTCAGGCGATAGCGATGTGATGTCAACGTTTTTACCATCAATGACATCGTGTGGAGAGCTCTAAATCGTCTTTGTTTACTTCCTTCAGAGAGCAATGAAGATATCTGAAGGCTGTCCTGCAGCATACTTGTTCGTTCACTATACTGATATTTCCATTAATCAAATAAATAAAATCTACCAAGCCCAAAATAACACCTGATTCCTTTAGTTTACGGTATACTCGTATATTGTAATCTATTATTTGGATTTTTGTTGTTTAAAAACTATTGTTATTTAAACATAATAGAGTATTTCTTATTACTATGCATATACACCTTTCTGGCCTCAATTTGTATAATTTATTCGGCTCTTTACAAAATACGTGCAACTTTTTGTTTGTAAATTTACAAAATCCGGATTAAAGAACTTTATTTCTCACTAAGACGGAAGTCACTTACATGAGAACAAAAGTAATGTAAGAATGTGTATGAAATAAATCCGAGTTTTTTTCTGTATTCTCAGCTCGAGGCGTGAAAAATTTTTTTTTATTCTGTTACAAGGTGCGAGTTTGTTACGTTACTTACGTTGTTATAATATAAACGGTCCATGATAAACAAATATTTTACTATATTTTATTTTTATATATAAATATAAATTATTCGAGAAGAGTGTCATCATTTATTGTATAAATACTTTTTCTTAAAAACTTAACAAACTATAATGTGAACTACCATATTATTCAAAAAGCGTTATTTCTACAAAATTAAATAGTGACTTTTCTGGTAGGTTCGTATCATAAATCACAACAGCTTGTATTGGTAATGTAAAAAAAAACCTCGTAACTCCATTTTTAGTAGGTCACACTAAGGAGGAAGTAGTAGATAAGACTACAGAAGTGAGTGACAGAGTCAGAAGGGCTCTTTGCAGACTCTAACACTAACTTCTGCAGCATATATTTGCATTGTCACTCTTTCATTTTTTTTAATTCAAGTTTGTTAACCATATTGGCGACATATTGAAGATCGGTCAAGTGACTCTTAACCGACGAGCATGAATGCGTAGGTATATGGATGTAAAGAAGGCGAGAGAGGTGTATCAGGATCCTGACAAATGGAAGTCCGTAGTCTCTGCCTACGCCTCTGAGTGACAGACGTGATTGTTTATGTTTATGTTTATGTTCTCCTGCTGACCTTACCCGGACTAAAGTTCAGTCGACAGTTGGCTTTTCGTACCATTGTCTTATTCGGAGTATGGTGCCACTCACGTTCCCATCGCAGATGAGGCTGGAGAGGCTTTTGTCAAGAGACTCTTGCAACTGTTAGGCGATCACAGCGTGATACATCAGGAACTCTTGCAGTCATTATTCATGTATACCAGACTTTTCTACATCGTCCAGCTATATGATGACGGGGTAACATTCAAACATTAACTCGCCAGAATTCGACAGCGTCGGCCTGATTAGGTGCTGGGTCCGTTTCACGTACCATTGGTCACATCAGTGATTTATAGACATCTCTCCTAATCACTCTGAAAGACACGATTTTTGATTGAACCGTAATAACTTCTCGATATATCGCCGAATCTGCTTTCCTCAAGCAGCGATTCTCTGCTTCGGTTCGTCTTTGTGCTCCGTCAGTTCTTGCGTTAAATATGCCTGGGATATACTGACATTTTTCCCAACAAACACCATCCTGACGGTATCCACAATCCTTGGCCCAAAAACCTTATTTCCTGATCTGATGTGTCGTACCTAGTTTGAAGAGCACTTCCGGCCCTCCCTAAATTGCGTGCATAATCCCCGTCACCACCAATCCCAGAACCAATACTCCCATCACCACTATTCCCAATAACACTACGATAGGAAAGACACACCACCGACGATAATACGACACGTGTTTTGCCCCTACACGAGGCATCCTCAGGTGAAATAGACTCTGTGGTGCCTGACCGCTTAGCAGTGACGTCGATTAGTGGTGACGGCTTTTATTTCATAAAGCGGATATAATCAACTTTAACATAATGTATTTCCGCAAAGTAACGCCTGATTCTATTAATTAGCATATCAGACTGCCGATACTGAAGAAGAAGTGAAAGGGAAAGTAATTACACTCTTACGAAGTAGTTTAAAGACAATTGCTGTTTCATACCCGAGGGATCCTTCACCTTTAAATATAAAATTACAGTCCACACTAAGAAGACGTCGGGACCGGGGCGACCACAGGAAGACCCGTAATCCCCGTCTGAACTTTTCTTTTGGTAAAGAGTTTTCAGACGCTCTCTTGTGATACTTCTTCACGGGGTTCACATACGCCTCGTTGACCGCCCGAACCCAACGTAGGTGTCATTGGAGTTTCGGACCAAGACCAGCCGAAGGAAGCCCTCTCAGTTGACCCTTGACTGCCGGAATTATTGGAAGGAGTGGTCTGCGATACGATCCTCAATTCTTGTATTTCAGACTTGAATGGCGCTACTTTATCTAGTATCGCATCCAACCGTGAAAAGTTTAGGGTCAATAATATGGAATACCGCCAATGGGGCGCTAAAAATAATTAAATCCGTCTCGCAAAATTTCCAACTGGCTTCCAAATCGGTCACCAGCATTGGAGCTTAGAGCCATCACGACAGCCTGATTCCGCTTTCTTTGTGGTATGCGGAGAAGTCGCGGTACACTGCTGGGTATTTCTGCAGCACCTCGCTCTCAGCTAGCAGCTTGCATGCTGCCACGTCCAGCGCCAGTTCCAGACGTGCCCTAGGAACTTGCAAGTAGCGACCCTATGCACGTTTCAGCAGCACTCACACCTCTTAACAAGGCATTGACTTAGCAGTTCTTAGCAGACTGTGCTGACGTAGCAGTTCTGTCAGTTAATTGTTATGTCAGTGGCCGATGAGGTCGTCACTTCTCTATGCCTTACGTTTTGGTGGCAGATTAACGCTGACAGATTAAGGTTCTAGCAACTTGCAACGTGAGAAAATATTCTACTTGTAAGTTTCTTGCCGCTTCTTTTCACAAGGTCTCCCGTAGTAGGGATTTATTGACACTATGGCGTAGCTTTTTCTCTTTCAAAGTGTTTTGTAAATGCCCGTCTTACCTTCCTATTCTATATTTGTTTGTTAAAACTTTAATCTCCGTAAGTTCTTTTCTGATTGCTTTGAAACTTTAATGTAATGTTGCATTTACAAATGCGCCTGTTTTATATAGGTACTTTTTGATAAACAGCACCATCTGTTTGACGTTAAAAAAATATCTTTACCATTTAACCAGACTGAAGCACAGAAACGCGTCGCCGTCCTCCGCCATCTTGAATGAAAATATTTGAATTTAACCTTGATTAAAGTGTTACGTTCGAATGTCTACAACAAAGGAATAAATACTGCTGATCGTCTGGTTGTTCGATGGTTTAAAGAAGTGCTAGGAATTCAATCATGATGCTGCGCACACTATCTGAAATGTATTCTATAACATACCAAAATATCATGAAAACAATCTTTATAAAGATCTTTCAAAACGCCTTACGATTTCGCAAGCTAATCTCAGTCATTTTATGATTCGGTCTTATCCAAGAGTAATAGTATTCTATGGTTCAAACTTTAGCCTGATCTGACTATGTCATTTGTTTAACTTTTAACTCATTTTGCACTAAAACTTTCCAAATTATAACCTTAACAAATCTAGAACTTATTATCCTTCATAAATTTAAACCAGAATTAAACTTAGGGGCCGCCTGGTTTAAGTTTAGTATCATAGATAATCGAGTCAAAAGGGTCAAACCTCGTTTCGTAATATGAATCCCTGTTAACCCTAAGCTTAGCTATAAATCTGTATATTGATATGTGAAGTGAAAACTTTGTATCCCTTTTAAAGCATATTGCGCGCACTGAGGTGTGTGTGATTTGGCATAGTTAAAGTTTATATGAAGAAGGAGTGCAGAAAGATAAAATTCATATATAATATGTGTACAAACAGAGCCGTGGTAGCTCAGATGGTAGCGCTCGCTGTAAATTTCACAGTACGCGACCAAACAGTGCTAATTCGATCCCCGCCAGCGCCAATGAAATTGTAAATTGTATTTTTAAGTGCTGATTTACCATGTGCTCGGCGGTGAAGGAAAAACATCGTGAGGAAACAAACATGCATGTCTGTGAAATAAGAAAAAAAATTAAGTTCGCCAACATGTACTGGGGCAGCGCGGTGGACATTTTCTTGCCCTAAAACCCTCTCAGAAATGAAAGGAGGCCTGTGCCCAGCAGTGGGCTAAGCTATAACTTTAACTTTTATGTGTACAATGCATTAAATAAAATAAAATAAAATATTCATTATTTACACAAAACTGCTAATGTCAATTGGCAACAAAATAATTTCTGACAGATTAATAATAATAATAATATAATAATAATATTCCACAACTATCACACAACGCCATCTAGTCCCAAGCTAAGCAGAGCTTGTGTTATGGGTACTAGACAACTGATAAACATACTTATATATTTCTAAATACATAAATATTATAGATAAATTACACCCAGACACAGAACAAATGATCGTGCTCATCACACAAACATTTGTCCTGGGTGGGAATCGAACCCACGACCTCCGGCATAGCAGTCAGGATCACTAACCACTAGACCAACAGGCCTGCCTGTTGACTGAATGAATTGTGAATTTTGAGTGGTTTCTGATTTATAATGTTCCCTTTTCAATAATCTGTGGAGTGAATGTCGAGGCAAAACATAAATCAACACGGGCCACCGGCGTTTCGGAGGGGAATAGCCATACGCAGGCGTTCCCGTTTTGTCAAAGTATAAGCTCACACGGTCCTATGCGTACAAAAACTACTAAATACTAGTAGCAACCTCACTAATCACAAGAATAAATCTAGCTGAATCGACGTCCCACAATAATGTCGGATTGTTCAATTTTTTTTTCGGATATAAGAGTTCTGCCACGTCAAATTTACAAAAAGATACCTTTCACATAAAAGTTATTTTAATCACGTTATTGCCATTTACTTCTTTTTAAACTTAAAAATTACAATAACAACGGTCGTGTTGTCGAGTGACTGACCGAGTCCGTATTCAAATTGTCGCTGTCACCGAGCGATGCTCTTATAATGTATCTATGTGTGTGTGAAATTGTTGGTTTTTTGTTGTTATGTGCGGGTTTCTTACTGACAGACAATTGTTATTGTGTGCGCGATTCCCTGCAATATGACAGACATATCTGCATCGGGGAAACACGACGGCTACTTCCCTCCGTTCCGCCGGTGGCATGTATGAGGCAAAATGAGTTTATTTTATATTTTGTATTTGTATATTGGATAAATTTGTATTTTATATATTTTAAATACAGCTTGCTAAATATACAAACATAAAATTTTATTGAATTGCTGTTAAATTTTGACCACTGGACGACTCTAGTAAAACTAAATATGATCCAACTCTTGTAATCTATTGTGGCTGATCGTGTTATCATTTAATCATTCGTCATTAATGTTCATGCATTACATAAAATTGATTGACGCAGTTTTGGGAACTTATAATTTACATCAAATTCAAATTCAAATTTATTTATTTCTTTTTCAATGCATACTAAATAATAAAGTAATTGGAACTTCCTAGTAAGTATAAAAGAACAATATTATGTTGATTTTTTCTCAATAAAACATGTGATGTTTTATTGGTAAAAAATAAACGTTTTGATTATTTACAATTCCAGCCTTGACATCTATTTGAAGGTATTCGGAAGTGAGCCCGTAAAACTAGTATTTGTGTGAAGATTATCAACCTGTATTTTATTCATAAAAGTAAATTATATTCAATCATAAATATTTATTTTATAAAAATTAATGAGCAAACGAAGTAATCAATATCCGCCAATTATGAACACCACGGTCAAATGAGTAATTTACTCATGTGTCACGGTCGTAGAGACAGACGCGTTATTAACCTTTAAGTATAAAGCGCGTATTTTAGGTTTTTGGTAACGTAACGTACGCGTGAGGTCTAGAACTATGGCCAACAAAACTTAGGTATGTTCAAAATAATTAGAAATAACTTACATATTCTTATCTTAGCGCAATGTAAACCTACATATTTGTTCTTTAAATCATTTATTGTGCTTATCATAAACAGTCTTAAAAGTAAGTTTTAAGTCTTTTATAAAAAAATATTTTTGGTTTTTATTTTTAAGGCACCAATTAAATAAATTAAAAATCAACTAAACTCTTTGTATTTTTAACAGAATATGAATATATTATTAAATAAAAAATTACAAAACAAAAATAACGAATAATAAAATTTTAAAAAATGACACCACATATTGTGTGCCTTCAAAATTATTCCATTTCTCTGGGTTTACAAGACAAACAATAAGTTAATTAGCTTCGGAATGCTTTATATTTTATATAATTACATGATTTCCCCCGTTCTTTTTTCTTCTCCCTCTTCTCTAGGAGAAGAGTTTTCGTTTTGCTCGATCTCCGAACCAGAAAGGTGTTCACTATGTATCGATGCTTGATCGCTGATATCCAAATTTATTCTTCCGGGTTATTTCTTTCTACTCGTATGTCTTCACATTCTGAGTCAGTACAATTTTGTACAAGTCGTTAAATATCATCATCACGGATATATATGACTTATTGTTATAAATACCCTAAAGTAAAAGCAAATCACTGTATTTGCATATTGTAAATAAATACTACGTAAAAGCAAAGTCTACAGGTATCCCACCGAGGTAAAATAGGTACTTTTCGTTGTAAGAGCACGATGCACTTTCACTCGTCGAGAGCTCCCACGATACACTGTGAGTACCTAAAATAGCAAGTCTGTAGTTCGCCAAAAAAACAAAATACAACCAAAAAATGTCTCGTGGGGTCTTCTCGGACCCCGCCCGTGTATTTAAAGGTTAATAAAACCAGCTCGATTTTATGTCTTTCTGGTTCAAAAAAGTTAAGTAAAGCAAAGTTACACTCTATATGCGACCCACTTCTTGGCGCGCTTCTGAAAAATTGAGGGCAAGGAAGTGTATGCCGCGGTGCCCCAATGCGTGTTGACAGACGTGTGTCACATGTTTTCATAATAGTTTTTTTAGTTTCTCGGACATACGGGGTTCCTAACCTAATTTTTCTTCACCTCGCGAATCAATTTTTGAAGAATTTGCTGACACACGATTGAGCTAAAAATGTAATGTTCTCCAGACCAAAGGGGAATGCCCACGCTTCATAGACACTTCGGCAATGGGTGTCCACATATAAAAGCATATGAAAATGATAATATGCGATTAAAAGAATGAAATGGTTAAGGAATTGGTTTAAAAAAGTCCGGATTTTTAAGATATAGGGTTTTTTATTTTCACAAGAATAGTTTTTTAACAACAAATGAATTTGTATTTTCGTGACATTTAAACCACAATTAACACAGCGTAAATGTCCTCTTGAATGAGTTACTGAGAGCTTGGAAGAACTCTGGCCGGTGTGAAAGCTGGGGTCATCGTTAACAGTGGATATCTAGTCCAAGTTCGTGCACAGGTTATCGTAAGAAGTGGGAGCGGGATCCATTTTCAGGCCGTGGTCAATATGATGAGAAGTATTATCGGAGTCCATTTAGAAAGCTTATTCGTTGCTAAGATAACAAATCCGCGAGAAAACAAACAAAATAACACAAATGCAAAGGAATTCGACTTGTGACTATTTAGTTTTGATAATTATGACATGTCAGATTCGATGTTGCCAATTAACAGACATAAAATCGATAAATAGATAGCGATTTTTTTATTCGATTTATAATTTCATAAAAAAGAAAGTTTTTTGTTGTTATGTGCGGGTTTCTTACTGACAGACAATTGTTATTGTGTGCGCGATTCCCTGCAATATGACAGACATATCTGCATCGGGGAAACACGACGGCTACTTCCCTCCGTTCCGCCGGTGGCATGTATGAGGCAAAATGAGTTTATTTTATATTTTGTATTTGTATATTGGATAAATTTGTATTTTATATATTTTAAATACAGCTTGCTAAATATACAAACATAAAATTTTATTGAATTGCTGTTAAATTTTGACCACTGGACGACTCTAGTAAAACTAAATATGATCCAACTCTTGTAATCTATTGTGGCTGATCGTGTTATCATTTAATCATTCGTCATTAATGTTCATGCATTACATAAAATTGATTGACGCAGTTTTGGGAACTTATAATTTACATCAAATTCAAATTCAAATTTATTTATTTCTTTTTCAATGCATACTAAATAATAAAGTAATTGGAACTTCCTAGTAAGTATAAAAGAACAATATTATGTTGATTTTTTCTCAATAAAACATGTGATGTTTTATTGGTAAAAAATAAACGTTTTGATTATTTACAATTCCAGCCTTGACATCTATTTGAAGGTATTCGGAAGTGAGCCCGTAAAACTAGTATTTGTGTGAAGATTATCAACCTGTATTTTATTCATAAAAGTAAATTATATTCAATCATAAATATTTATTTTATAAAAATTAATGAGCAAACGAAGTAATCAATATCCGCCAATTATGAACACCACGGTCAAATGAGTAATTTACTCATGTGTCACGGTCGTAGAGACAGACGCGTTATTAACCTTTAAGTATAAAGCGCGTATTTTAGGTTTTTGGTAACGTAACGTACGCGTGAGGTCTAGAACTATGGCCAACAAAACTTAGGTATGTTCAAAATAATTAGAAATAACTTACATATTCTTATCTTAGCGCAATGTAAACCTACATATTTGTTCTTTAAATCATTTATTGTGCTTATCATAAACAGTCTTAAAAGTAAGTTTTAAGTCTTTTATAAAAAAATATTTTTGGTTTTTATTTTTAAGGCACCAATTAAATAAATTAAAAATCAACTAAACTCTTTGTATTTTTAACAGAATATGAATATATTATTAAATAAAAAATTACAAAACAAAAATAACGAATAATAAAATTTTAAAAAATGACACCACATATTGTGTGCCTTCAAAATTATTCCATTTCTCTGGGTTTACAAGACAAACAATAAGTTAATTAGCTTCGGAATGCTTTATATTTTATATAATTACATGATTTCCCCCGTTCTTTTTTCTTCTCCCTCTTCTCTAGGAGAAGAGTTTTCGTTTTGCTCGATCTCCGAACCAGAAAGGTGTTCACTATGTATCGATGCTTGATCGCTGATATCCAAATTTATTCTTCCGGGTTATTTCTTTCTACTCGTATGTCTTCACATTCTGAGTCAGTACAATTTTGTACAAGTCGTTAAATATCATCATCACGGATATATATGACTTATTGTTATAAATACCCTAAAGTAAAAGCAAATCACTGTATTTGCATATTGTAAATAAATACTACGTAAAAGCAAAGTCTACAGGTATCCCACCGAGGTAAAATAGGTACTTTTCGTTGTAAGAGCACGATGCACTTTCACTCGTCGAGAGCTCCCACGATACACTGTGAGTACCTAAAATAGCAAGTCTGTAGTTCGCCAAAAAAACAAAATACAACCAAAAAATGTCTCGTGGGGTCTTCTCGGACCCCGCCCGTGTATTTAAAGGTTAATAAAACCAGCTCGATTTTATGTCTTTCTGGTTCAAAAAAGTTAAGTAAAGCAAAGTTACACTCTATATGCGACCCACTTCTTGGCGCGCTTCTGAAAAATTGAGGGCAAGGAAGTGTATGCCGCGGTGCCCCAATGCGTGTTGACAGACGTGTGTCACATGTTTTCATAATAGTTTTTTTAGTTTCTCGGACATACGGGGTTCCTAACCTAATTTTTCTTCACCTCGCGAATCAATTTTTGAAGAATTTGCTGACACACGATTGAGCTAAAAATGTAATGTTCTCCAGACCAAAGGGGAATGCCCACGCTTCATAGACACTTCGGCAATGGGTGTCCACATATAAAAGCATATGAAAATGATAATATGCGATTAAAAGAATGAAATGGTTAAGGAATTGGTTTAAAAAAGTCCGGATTTTTAAGATATAGGGTTTTTTATTTTCACAAGAATAGTTTTTTAACAACAAATGAATTTGTATTTTCGTGACATTTAAACCACAATTAACACAGCGTAAATGTCCTCTTGAATGAGTTACTGAGAGCTTGGAAGAACTCTGGCCGGTGTGAAAGCTGGGGTCATCGTTAACAGTGGATATCTAGTCCAAGTTTGTGCACAGGTTATCGTAAGAAGTGGGAGCGGGATCCATTTTCAGGCCGTGGTCAATATGATGAGAAGTATTATCGGAGTCCATTTAGAAAGCTTATTCGTTGCTAAGATAACAAATCCGCGAGAAAACAAACAAAATAACACAAATGCAAAGGAATTCGACTTGTGACTATTTAGTTTTGATAATTATGACATGTCAGATTCGATGTTGCCAATTAACAGACATAAAATCGATAAATAGATAGCGATTTTTTTATTCGATTTATAATTTCATAAAAAAGAATAATCGCTTTAAGTTCTGCACGCGTTTTAAAATATATTTTATTTATTTATTTAAATTTCATTTAAATGTATTTTTAAAAACAGATAAGAATAACAGTTAAATTGTGCAGTAGCGTTTTTGTTATGTTCTAAAGAGTTCATGGCAAATCAACTAGCAATTCGCTTGTTTAATTATCATAACATCATAATAAATATCGAAAAATAATATTACCATTATAATAATGAAAAATCATATACCATAAAAAATCGATTGAAAAACAGAATCGACTTTATAAGGAGATTAGTGATTGGCAACACTTTTTATTTTACCCACAAACTAATGACTTGCGGATTTACCTAATTTCATTTTTATCTTTTCGGTACTTTCTTTTTTTAATTTTAAAAAATATTGCAATCTTTTTTGGATACATAAATACCGCGATTAATTACCATAAAAATAGATGTAATATTTTAACAAATGCAAATTGTTGGACGTTTCGTGGCCAGAATTGGGCATTCCCCTTTCGGACACGGCGGTCAGTTTCAACGGAGACTAGCCATCTAGCCACTAGAACAGGATTATAGTGCCTGAGCTTATCCGCAAATAGATATGCACTCTGTTCTTTCACTCTCATAGTCCGATGGGATGGTAATCAGACACGACCTGGTAAGTGACTACCGCCGCCCATGAACAACTGCAACACCAGGGGAAACGCAGATTCGTTGCTGGCCTTTTAAAAAGGAGTAGGCTCTTTTCTTGAAGGTACTCCCTAAGTCGGATCGGTCCGGAAAAATCGCTGGTGGTAATCGATTCCACAAGGAAGTTGTGCGAGGGAGAAAACTTCTTCTAAAACGCACAGTGGTGGACCGCCAATTGTTTAGATGATATGGATGGTATCGCGAGTTTTGTCGCGATGTGCGATGGTGAAATTCAGCGGCTGGAATTAATTCGAACAATTCCTCAGAGCACTCCCCGTGATAGATGCGATAAAATAAGCAAAGAGATGCAACATCTCTACGGTTACAATGGATACTTCGAATTACAAATTTAAAATATAACAACTTTTATTGGATGAAAGTACGTACAGAAAGGTCTAACGTTTAAAACAACTAGCGACCTAATTAAGAAATACTCCGGAGTTTTATGGGTTTCCAAATATACACAAACCGAACGCGTTTACGTCCAATAGTGAGTCAGATCGATTCGCCTACTTACAGGTTTGCTCAACACTTAGCAAAAATACTATCACCACTCAGAGGACACACCAGAGCACATACTAAAGATTCATACCATTTTGTCAGACCATGTCAGTTTTGATGTTCAGTCCCTATTTACATGTCTACTTGTTGAGGAGTACATCTCAGTTGTAACTACGAAACTAGAGGAAAACAACATGCCAGCAGAATATACAATTACTCAGACATTGCCTTACATCTGGCTTTCTATTTTGGAAGGAAGCGTTTTACAAGCAAGTAGACGGGTAGCGATGGGCTTACCGGTATCTCCCACTGTCGCCGATATATTCTTGGAAGACTTTGAATAGAAAGCCCTGTTTACTGAACCTCTAACTCCAAAGTTCTACAAGCGGTACGTAGACGACACTTTCATAATTTTACCATCAGGCAAAGCAACTGCATTAAAAAAAATCTTAATTCCATAAACTCTAAAATTCAATTTACTATGGAGTTAGAGGCAAATATATCTTTAGCTTTCCTAGATATGTTAGTCATCCGAAATTCTAACAACACCATATGTCACACTGTGTTTAGAAAAAAGACCCATACGAGCCGATATTTAAACGGTGAATCTCACCATCATTCTTCACAGTTAGCTACCGTGGGCAAATCTTTGTTACAGAGAGCACGAGGGATCTGTGACAGCAAACACCTGGCCGCCGAGCTTCAGCATGTCAAGCAGGTTCTACACGATAACAAGCTATGGATCCCGCGCCTACGTCAAAGTGACCGACTGAAGCCGGCCACAGTCGAGCGTGTGCCTGCTGTACTACTATATGTCAGAGGTGTCACAGACAAGATTGGCTACATGAAGCGAGCTTCTATTAGAACATTCTTCATGCCGCCGAAGAAGATTAGTCAGTTACCATCCGTCAAGTGTAATATCCCTCTACAAGATGCAGGAGTACAAAAGCTTGATTGTGAGTGTGGTCTCTCATATATAAGGCAAACAAAACGATTTATTAAAACCCGCATAAAAGAACACAAAGCTGACGTGAAACACAGTGTAGCATGGGCCAACCATTAGGCGGAGTGACAACCTTCCAAGACGTGCAGGAAATTGAAGTTTTACTAATAGTCTTAAGGCACAGCCTAAGTTCAGCGGTAGACTCTGAACGTCTGTTGGTGTAATTTATGGTAAAAATTTATTTGCCTTACAATTAAAGGGCTGCATCAGAATTAAGAATTTGCCAATTTATAGGTGTTAGGACTCCTCCGGAGGCAGTCTTAGTAGTTACTGCCACCTGACCTATTTCTCTAGCTAGTAGCAGTAGTTGGGCTTCTGAACGGTTTGGAGAGACTATATTATTACAGGGGTGAGACATCTATTTAAGTCCTCAGAGGTGTGAACGCATCTGTAGTCTTTTTGTTTGAGGGCGTGTCGCACACAAGCGTGAAGAGACCACTGCAAAATGTAGCTAGCGACCGCCTTCAGTTGTTTAGGGTTGAGATTTCCTCGAGTCTGAATTATGGACGTTTCATTGACCCAGAGTCAAAAAAGGAAGTTAGGTGTCCTTGTTGGAGATACAGATGGAATGTAATTTCACTTGTCACAGTAAGTGTATTGCTTAAAGGACCAACAACACACAAACACCAACACAGTTTTATCACACTCGGCAGACTGGTTAATTAGTTAGTGAGTACCCACGTATTATTCACTAATATGTGACATTTATGTACAGCGTTTCCGGATAGATATTTTTGCCATAAGTCGGTTTGTCAAAACCTGGTGCGTGCATAGGGTACATCATTCAGATACGGTTGACACTTGTAGCAAGTTATGACACATTTTCCCTTAAAATCCAAAATAAATATTTATCAACCAATCCTAATAGGTCTTTTTATTTCAATTAGTAAAAACAATTAGATTGCAGGTTTTGTTGTATTGTTAATTATCTCAAAAATGTCCAGCGATGTAGTTGTTTTTGTTGATTCGCTCTCTGGCTTTGGTAGTCCTACCACTGGGAAACGGACTGTATCGTCATAGCAACAAACTAAGTCACGTTTGTAGCAAACGCGCGAAATATACAACATTTTCATTCCCACACACTTTGCTCTCGGTATACATTGTCCTTTTTTCTCTAAACAAGATGGATCTGAAATGTAACATATTTATTTTAATACAATACACTAAACGTTTAAATAAACGTGGTAGAGCCATGTTGCAGCTATATTAGTAGTATATTTGTAGCACGAATGGTTCGGCTCGACCGGGGAAGGATCACACCCTCACAGAATACAAGAGTAAAATAGCATCTTAACACTGCTGTGTTTCGTATGGTGAGTGTAGAGAACCGGAGACCATTTTTACTGGAAAAGAGGCATTCCATCTTAGTCCTCACGGGTGACAACGCATCTACATTTTGATTCGCAAACGAGTATAGATGTAGATGTCTATGGGCCACAGCAACCACTTACCATCAGGTGGACTGTGTGCTCGTTTGTCACCCTATCCTATAAAAAAATAGTTACTAACCTCTTACCTATTTCTCCAGCAAGTAGCAGTGTTTCGGTCTGAAGAGCATTGAGAGGTCATGTAGTAACAGGATGTGAGACATTTTATATAAGTCCTCAGATATGAGAACGCATCTGTAGCCTTTTTTTTTGAAGGCGTTTCGCACACAAGCGTGCCTCTATTTATTTTTTCTACCAATAATTAAAATTAAAAATTTTGTACAGCCTACTTCAATATAAGTTATTAAGAATAACTCAAATAACTCAAAAACTATTGGTCTGACCTTGACTAAATGCATATGGGACCACACGAGAAGTATCAGCTTTCATATAAAAAAGAATCATCGAAATCGGTCTACCCAGTAAAAAGTCATGAGGTAACACACATAAAAAAACATACGCGTCGAATTGAGTACCGTCTCCTTTTTGGAAGTCGGCAGAAAAGAAGTGCACTGTTGTGTACTGGTCTGAACGCTATAGAGAGCGAGTATAATTACAGGCAACCTCAGAATTTCGTCATCGAGTTTAAGTTCGCAGGTGTCCTTGGACTACAGTAGCAATTTGCCATCACGTAGACGATAAGTTCGTTTATCAATTAAACTTTATAAAAGAAATTGATTCACTCAACACATACAGTTAAACATAAACTGTACATATAAATAAAATTGAATGTCTGTCTGCAATATCTAAATAACTGCCTTACATTAAGCTGGGAGGGTTATTTGCATTCTATTAAGACATGAATAAGTTTTTTTTAAATTTCTGTCTGTCTATCTGTCGGTCTATCTGGGCTAATCTTCGGAAAGGCTGAAACGATTGTAAAGTAACTTGACGAAAAGATAAAAAGCAATGCCAATGATCCAAGCTAAATTTTATCCTTAAAACTTGCAATTATTTTTTTAAATCGAAAAATTGAAAAAAAAAACTTTTTAAAAATTACAAAAATTTTTTTGAAGTACATACGTATGTTTATCGAGAAAAAGATCTTTTTCCCATTTTCGCTTAGTTGATGATAAATGTGATCCCTGTACAGCAACGGGTAAACATATTTTTTGGTAGTATTTACATTCAGCACACTCGAGAATTCTAGAATAAAAATTATAGTAAAAAATATTTTGCTTTGCATGTTTTTTCACGTGTTGACTTTGAGAGAGGAAATATTATGCGTTATGCTTTTGAGCAGCAGAGTCATTAAAAGAAATTATGCACATTAAAATCGCATTAATTTTAACTACTAATACACTTAATTAACCTTAAGCAAAGAAACGCAGTTATACCTTGCTACATATACTAAGTTCGATCCTCACGAGAACCACTGTAATTATAATTTTAAATGCTGATTTACAATATGTAATCGTAGCGAATATCTAAAAAATTATATATATATATATATATATATATATATATATATATATATATATATTTAAGGTCATATTAAATACACCAAAATGCATTGGGGGAGGTTACCTGTGGAGGTTACCATTGGGACGTGTATTAATGAAAAGTTTATTAACAAATTTACGAGGCTTCATGGCGCAGTGGATTAGCATTGATTTGGGGCATTGAGAGACGTGGGTTCTAATTCTAATCCCGAATGGAACAAGTATCTGTAAGCCTACAAATTATTATTCCGGATCTGTACATTTGTCCTTGTGCATATGTATACTGTACTTGTACATATGTAAACTATACTTGTACATAATGTACACTGCTTTTACGATACAATAGAAAATCCTAGACGGATCCAAATCCATAAGGTTTTATACTAAACAAAAAAGGGATTTAATATTGAAAAAACGTATCAAACATGAAATAGTTTTTTTTTTCATAAACAAATGAGTTCAGTCATTCTTTCATTCATACAAATAATATATTTTTCTCATATTCTACTTTACGCAAACACAAAGGAGCGATCATGGTGTGGTTACTTCAAAGAAAAATATTTGTATAGTTTAAATTTTGGAACAAAATCGGCAACTTAATAAGTATTTTAAAATAGGCTTTTCTCTTTTATCTGTGAAACTAGAGTTGTGTCATCGGGTTCTTTTTCAGATTTAAAGATTTTGATGATCAATAATATATAATGTATTGAATAACGTAAATAAATAATGTATAGCTAAATTCATAAAAATCATGATAGTAATGACGGCTTAAAACAATTCACTAACTTGTATCATACTATGGGTGTTATAAAAGGCGAAAAGAAGTAGCAAATATAAAATCTAATCATTATTACAAAAAACTTTTAAACAAAACGTAAAAGCCAACTGGGTACTAAGATATGGTGTAGAGAAGCATTACGTGGTAGAGCCATGCTGCAGCTATATTATGGTTTTATCACGATTGGGTTAGCTCGACCAGGGTAGGACCACGCTCTCACAGAATACCAGCGTGAAAAAACAGCTAGATACTGCTGTGTTTGGTATGATGAGTATAGAAAACGTTAGATCCTTCGTACTGGAAACGAGGCATTCCATCTTATTCCTCACGGGTGACAACGCATCTGCATTTTGATTCGTAACCGAAGATAAAAATGTAGATATCTATGGGCCACAGCACCCACTTACAATTAAGTGCTTGTATGTCACCCTTATTCTATATAAAAAAAGAACAAAAGCCCCAACTTCAGAATGTGAAATCATTGTATTCTATTTGAAGACGGTTTTTACTTTTTGTTAAAAGTTATTTTTTTACAGCAGCTATATTAATAGTACAGTTGTAGCATGGATGGGTCGGCTCGACCGAGGAAGGACCACACTCTCACAGAATACCAGCGTAAAATAGCAGCTTAACACTGCTGTGTTTCGTGTGGTGAGTGTAGAGAACCGGACACCCTTTTAACTGGAAAAGAGGCATTCCATCTTAGTCCTCACGGGTGACAACGCATCTACATTTTGATTCGCAAATGAGGATAGATGTAGATGTCTATGGGCCACAGCAGCCACTTACCATCAGGTGGATCATCTGTGTGCTCGTTTGTGACCCTATCCTATAAAAAAAATCTTTTGATTGGACTGAGGAATGAAATTATGATATTCCTTAATATTACAATCTTCATCCCTTATTTTGCCATACTTAGAGGTGGAATTAATGACATATAATCTATACAAATAAATAAAATTGAAGTGTCTGTTTGTAATGTCAAAATTACAGTTTTTTACTAAATGCATATGAAAGTATATACGGTACTTATAACTAAAATACAATTTTTAAAATTTTTGTCTGTCTGTATGTCTGTTTGTCTGTCTGTTTGTTCCGGCTAATCTCCGAAACGGCTGGACCGATTTTGACTGGACTTTCACTGGCAGATAGCTGCTTTTATAAGGAGTATTTTAGGCTACTTTTATTCTAGAAAAATAATTAGAGTTCCGCACAAAAACATAAAAATCCTAACACGCGAGCAAAGTCGCGGGGAACAGCTAGTCTATTTAATAAAAAAGAATTCTCAAAATGTTGTTTAATTGTCGAAGATTGAATTGTCTTTTTTCTAAGTCGGCTAAAGATCTACGATAAATAACCCTTTCTAGTAATCTATAATTAATAAAAACTATTACAATTTATTCCATGTTCAGCAATGGATTTTTAACGGGCTGCAAAGAATGTAGAATGCATTAAATATTATACATTCAAGTAATGACCTCTGCAAATTTGATAAATTAATTAACAAGGACATCGTGGTACTACACCCATAATATTTATTGCTTCTTCTACGCCATTTGAGCTTATAACATTGAACTTTGTTTTTATAAAATAAAAAACCTTCATTCGTGTCGAAGAATTAATTAATAATACTACTTATATTATATTTTATATTTCATGATCGGGATGTTCACAGTACAATCCTAACTGAATACCAATAAAAAGATTACGAAAGATAAGAGTGTATCGTGAAACAACATACACAAAGAAGTTGTCTCTTACTCGTAGTGCTAGACTACACAAAATGCTGTCATATGTAAAAACTAATTAAATCGGCCTTCTTACATAGCCTGATGGCACCTTCACTACTAGTAAAACAGAAATATTGGAGTTATTTCTTCTGCACAGAGATGGGCCTCTTCCACAGTAGAGATCGTTTACCTAAACTCATCTATACGGACATAAATAAAAATTAAGTATCTGTCTGATGTATCGATATGACACCAGCCTTCTTACCGTCACAGCTTATTTAAGTCCACTTCTGAACATAGGCCTTCCTCATAAATTTTCTAATAGGTGGGATATTTGCCATAGTTGCAACGCTTGGCAAGCGGATAGGCAACCGCAGTTGTTTATTTATTATTTGTTATTAGGAAGACGTTGCTGCCCATCTCCTGATTTGTTTCCCTATGTCGCCTTTGATATAGGGTAGTAGATATACTAACACCGCCACTATACGGTTAGTTACGGTGTACCGTTATAATAATACTCTCTCTCTCTCTCTCTCTCTCTATATATATATATATATATATATAAACAAAATTTAATCAGTATGTCTGTAATTTCGAAATAACTGCCTATCATGTTTCGCTCTAAATCTTTTAATATTGTTTTGTTCTGTTTCTTCAAATAATCTTTCACCTAGATTCTCCTTTTCTTGCGTTTTTTCCTGCACTTAACACAAAATATGCCGTACCGATAGCTACTAGTAGCTATCAGTGCGGCATATTTTGTGTTAAGGACTATCAGACAGCTATCAGCTATCAGAGATTGAGACAGCTGGACGCGGCACTAGTGCATCTCTAACTAAACCTAACCGAGGCGCGTGAGGTATAGTTGAGTTGCATGCGACAAGCGCACGGGTATACACGATAAGCTGTATGCGTCTTATGGCACAGCGCTTGACGCCAGACGAACTGAAAGTTGAAACGCGAAATGAATATGAAAGCGAAATTGAAAGCGCAGTGGTGTAGGAGTGGTGTATAAGATGTATACCTACGTTCAATTTTTTAATTCATACGAGTACATATCGCCGCAAGGACAAGGACATCTTCTGTTGGCGAAGCGTAAACCTTGCGTTGTCTTTTAATTGGTATAATAATCAATAGTGTGACAGTATAATTAAAATTACTATTCAATAATAGCCATTTATCAAAAACATAATATGTATGTGACTAGTTAGTTCTATAAAACTTTTTTGGTTTACAAATATCTTTAATGACAAGTAGTTCCTATTAAAACAACTGTCTCTTCAACTATCAGTACTTTGAACTCGAATATTGCTTTAAACTCGAATATTATTTTTAAGTACGAGATAGAGCCATGCTGCAGCTATATTTATTAATTGTATAGTTGTAGCACGAATGGGTCGGCTCGACCGGGGAGGGATCACGCTCTCACACACAGAATACCAGCGTAAAATAGCAGCTTAATGCTGTTGTGTTTCGTATGGTGAGTGTAGAGAATCGGAGATCCTTTTTACTGGAAAAGAGGCATTCCATCTTAGTCCTCACGGCTGACAACGCATCTGCATTTTGATTCGCAAACGAGGACAGACGTAAGATGTCAATGGGCAACCACTTACCATCAGGTGGACTGTACGCTCCTATAAAAAAATTGTAAAAATAAATAATTGTCAATGTTATAATTAAATTATGGAATGAAAGCATAAAGTTTCTCCGCTCATCGGTGTAGGTTTTATTTTATTACTGATTTGCACTTGGTCATAAGTCTATAAATATTTGTGAGCAATATTGGTAAATTTAAAACAAAAAGCGTAGATTAAAATTATAAATGCGTGATCGTGAACCTTTATATTATAATGGACTCAATATATGGCAGCACAACTGAGGGCTTGTCAAATGTTGAAAGTGGTACTGCTTCACTATAAAGACAACCCCGAGTCCTCAACATCAAAATTGGAAACGCACGTGAGATTCATGTGTGCCGGCAATCCTCAACGACTTACATCACGTGAAGATTCCACGACCCCAGCTACCGAAGCTATTCCAAAAAAAATCTTTATTGAAATGGTCAATAAGATGCGTTCCATGAGCGAACGACTCGATGCTTAACCACAAAAAAAAGATGAAGATGTTGAAATCTTTATACCCTTCTATGATACTGATAGTAATGTACTTGAATCGTGTGATCATATTTCGACTTCTATCTCAAATTACAAGCTAAGTAATTATGATGTGAGAATACTCATATTACAAACAGATAATAATGGTTCTGATAGGCTACGCTCAAACGCATGATGATGATAAACAACTGCAACACCAAATAAATTACATGACAGCACTCCCTGTGGTAAATGAGATAGAAAATGGAAAGGGGTGCAGCATTTCTTCGCAGCGAAAGGGAATTGAGCTCTGCTGAGCATATGAAACCTTTTAGAGGCCAATTTAGCCTTTCCTTCCAAGACAACACGAAACTGCACGTCATACGACATATCGACGCCAAGATTTCCGATGCTGGCTGAGCCAACAAACGGAGTGCCTTGAAATTGATAAGATACAGTAAAGGAAAAAAGGCTCTTTTTAGCGGCAAACGCGCAAGCTTGTGTTTTCTGGGGATTGAACTGAACAAGATTTTTTGGCCCAAATCTTAGACTTTGTTCTACAATGACTCGACTTCGGACACAAGTTTAATTCGGTACTCGATGACGTGTTCCCGAGAAATATAGCATCACACGTTCTGTAGTCCGCATAGCAATGAATATTACTGGTTTGTAACATAACATTGATATACAGGAGGAACAGGTGATAGCCTGCATCCTTGTGAAACACCAGCATTAATAGACTTGTAATCGGAGCATGTACCGCCTACGACATTGATGCTCTGATATGAAAGAAAACTGGTGATCCAATTGTACGATTTCTCGGGAAGCCTATAGAAATGAAGCTTCCAAAGAATCGCTTTGTACCAAACCCAATAGAAGGCCTACGTAATGTCTAAAATAATGGCCAATGCATTCCCCTTTTACTCTACTAATCTATGAGTCAGGTAAACCAGATCACTAGCTGAGCGACCTTTACGGACTCTGTACTGACGGTCATGAATTAACTGGTTTGCTTAGGTACCTCATGAGGTGGCAGTTTATAATGGTTTCCATTACTTTGGAGAACAAGGTGGTGTTGGCGATAGGCCTTTGGTTGGATAGGTCTGAGCTCTGTCTCTATGAGTTCGGGACTAGGTCTTGGGAGTAAAATTACCAGAAAAGACGCATTAGGATCGGTGTCAACGCGGGAGCACACGTCTTCAGCAAAATGGGAGGAATTCCATCAGACCCACTCGACTTGTCGTCCGGGGAGATGAATGTTTTACACACCGAGTGTTGTGTAAACTGCACATCCAGCATAGAGTGCTCACACCGCGGGATGGTCTGCGATCTGTTCTTCCATCATCGAGAGTAGAGTTGGTCAAAGAGAAGATAGTCTAAAAGTTCGGCTTTCTTCTTTGCGGTATAGACCAGTGAGTTGTTTTTCCTATGCAGAGTTGGAAGAGATGGCTGACAGAAGAAGATAGTTAGCCTTGACGATAGATCAGAAAGCATGGATTTCCGAAAGAAAGCGAACTAGTTTCTTGCCAATTTTGCTGATGTTCTCTGACTTTGCCGTGGCATTGATTCTTTTGAAGAACCTGAAGGCGGAATTATACTTATGTTTAAGATCGCTTATATCCCGGGACGTCTACGCATCAACCCAGACCTCGTGGCACTTTTGCTTATAACGTGATTCGATTTTACAGGCGCTATCAAAACCAAGGTTGGGATCTGTCACTGATGGGAACCACAAATGAGGGAATAAATTCAATTCTCTGAAGAGTACCACATCAGCGACAAAATCAGCGACAACTTTGGAATCATTCGCTAAGAAGCAAGCCCTCCTCCAAGGTTAGGATGCAAAAACAAACCGCATCCTTGCTCAATCGGTCGACCGCAGCCGACCGCAATCGCGATGATAGCGTGAGTGGCGCCATACGCTGAATTAGACAATGGTCCGAGGAGCGAAGATAGACGTCGATGGAGACGTGATAACCATCCAGATGAGAACTCAGCAGAAGGTTCAAAAGGAAGAAAGAAAATTCATGTGCGTTTTGCTCAAAACCAGGTAATAATTTTGATATTTGCTATAAACGTTTAACGGCTATTGCCCCTAGCATCCCTATTGAACGTACTACCAAAGCTGTTAATAGTATTGCTAGCTCAATTTTAATTTGTAAAAAATTACCCAGTCATAGGTATGATGCCGTTAATTACATTCAAGTTATAAGATCGTTCTCGGTAATATCTGTCGGTTCAGTCGAATTTGCTTACATTTCTGATGAAATTCATGTTGAATTACAGTTCGTTATCCTTCAGATGATGACGGATGTCTTAATTGGTACCAAATTGTTAAAGAAAACCGGTCTCAGTATTTTAATAACTCACACATGACATCAATCGCTTATATACATCCGTTTTTATTTTGTAATAGCATGATTTGCACTAAATAAAAACGGGTTATTTGAAATATCGATCATGATCTCAGTGATGAAACCGAAACAAAAGAGCTTCTCGTATTGTCAAATAAATACTCTTGTTTGATTATTATTCATGCATGCTAGGACACTCGGTGTTAGGTAGATTAGAAATTTTACTTAAAATTCTTAATAAATATGTTAAGAGTAGGTCATACCGACTAGATAGTACATGATTTGTTAGATAATAATATTTAAGAAATCATGAAATATATATAAACACAGCAACATTTAGCTGTTATTTCACGCTGGTATTCTGTGAGAGCGTGGTCTTATCCCGGTCGTGCCGACCTAATCGTGATAAAACCATAATATAGTTGCAGTATGGTTTTTAATTCTTAATAAATAATACAAAAACCAGGTAATTCTTCTCTACACTATATCGTAGCACCGTGTTGGCTTTTACTTTTTGTTCAAAAGTGTTTTTATAATAATTTGTTTTTATAGTTGCTACGTTAGGCAGACGCGTTGGCAAGCGTAGTTTTTATAATTATTTTTAACATCTTTTGTGAAATATGGTGTTGCCTATCTTCTGTTTAATTTTCCCTCAGTCACCTATTTTGACACCCATAGTATGATATGAGTTAGTGGATTGTTTTAAGCCGCCAATACTATCATGACTATTATGAATTTAGCTATATATTGTAAGTTTTTCAATAGATTATATTTATTTATTTTCATATTTAACTTACTTTGATGATCAATAAGTTCATCAAAATATTTAAATCTGAAAAAGACCTGATGACATATTGACTCCAGTTCAAAATACTAACTCTAAACAGGGTTGGTTTCTTGCGTTATTATTTACTAAAAAAGAAACAACCAACCTAAAGGTCCATAAAAACCCGCGTTAAAGAACACATAGCTGATGTGAAGAATCGACGCTCTGGGAAGTCTGCAGTCTGTGAACACCTACAGGATCGCCCCCGTCACTACATTAGATTCGATAGACCACAAATCCTCGCTAAAGAACACCGATTCCTTCCAAGGATGATTCGCAAGGCTATTGAAATCAAAAAACATCCTCATTTCAATAGAGAAGATGGCTGGGTGCTACCATCTGCTTGGTATCCCATAATTAATAAAATTAAATCCCAACCCAAGCATACAACTGCAAGACTTCAAGATACTGTAAGTTCATACTGCGTAGATCGGAACAAAAATTGATAATTTTTAATCTGGAGGTAGCCATTGTTAACTATGACATTGGGACATCATACACCTCAGTCCCCCGTGACCATTGGTGCTGTAAAGTGCTTAAAACGTCGGGAATATAAAATAAGTTTATATACACGATAAAATCCGTAAAATTAATTTTATTTAAATGTGTAGTGTTCGCGTAAATAAAAGAAATCATTATATAAATACAACCCTTTGAAATCTTATTATTTTTGTTACTTTACTTTTTTTATGCGCTGTACATGTCGCTCTAAGGTCTCATAATCTATTGTTATGTCTTCTAAATGCACTTAGTTCGACAGTTAGGGTGGTATGCAATGCTGGCGTTTCATAAGCAATGTAAGTGATGCAACACTGTTTATTCGGTGTGCTGTGCAATTAAGTAGCGAGTTGAAGACTGTCTAAAGCAGTGCGTTGTTTCGTAGATTTTCATCTCCGTTAAAGCATTTTAAGGGTTCCCTTTTCGACCAGTCCAGTGGCACTTCTCATTCCTTGGGCTATAGCATGGATCTCAAATGCAAATTTTTCACAATAAATCTTGAACTCTCCTAGGAATCCACGCCCACCATCCACTACTATTTGTTAAGGAGTAACAAACAAGTGTGTAAGTTAGCATCATGCAACAAAATATATTTCGTGTATGCATCTTTTGTAATTACAACATACTCTTTTTCAGATAGTGTACCTAATTTTGGCTGTTATTTCTATGCGGATTATCTCAAGTGGCACAGTGAGATATTTAATTTGATGCAGTTGTGGAATGGATTCCAACGTGTGTTTAGAAGTTCTACAAATAATGCAATTATCAACCAAAATCCCGAACTCTCGTATTCATTCTGTCAAACCAATAAGTTTCTCTTATCTTCGCCAATGTTATTTTGCCAACCAGGATGCTTCAAGCTAGAATGGTATGCATTTATCAAACTACATTGGTAATTTTGGGACTGCAATCAAATTTTTCTCACTTCATGTACTTCTGATCTTCTAAAGGTCATCTTTAAATATAAAATTCTTAACTGCTTTGCCTTTGTGTATAGAATCAATTTAAGAGCGTAGTGTTTCATCAAAACGATGTTCATTTTCCAGCCATTGTAGTTATCTAACCATTATATTCACAAAATGCGTCTCTCTCTCTCTCTCTCTCTCTCTCTCTCGCTCTCTCTCATATTAGTTAAATTAAGAACTTGATCTCCTATTTTGCTATCCTTAAAGATAGAATTTCTTTTCCAAATCTAAATGGGCTTATCCCTGTAGTTTAAAATATTTAATAAAAGAAGAATAATCAAACTCGGTTTGCAATTGGCGAAGATATTGCGTAACATTACATATAAAAAACATACAGTCGGATTGTCTTTTTTCTAAGTCAGCTAAAATATACAATATATCACTTTTTCTAGTAATCTATAATAAATAAAAATTATTACATTTTATTCTATGTTCAGAAATAGATTTTTAACGAAGATGAATGTAGAATACATTAAATATTATACATTCGAGTAATGACCTCTGCAAATTTGCACAAACAAGGACATCGTGGTACTACACCCATAATATTTATTGCTTCTTCTACGCCATTTGAGCTTATAACATTGAACTTTGTTTTTATAAAATAAAAACCTTCATTCGTGTCTAAGAATAAATTAATAATACTACTTATATTATATTTTATATTTCAATACATCCGCTAACTTCTTAAATGCCATCAAATAACGATCCGGATGTCCACAGTACAGTCCTAACTGAATACCAATAAAAAGATTACGAAAGATAAGAGTGTATCGTGAAACAAAATACACAAAGAAGTTGTCTCTTACTCGTAGTGCAAGACACAAAATGCTGTCTTATGTTAAAACTAATTAAATCGGCCTTCTTAAAAATCCTGATGGCATTTTCACTCCTAGTAAAACAGAAATATTGGAGTTATTTCTTCTGCACAGAGATGTGCCTCTTCCACAGTAGAGAGCGTTTACCTAAACTCATCTATACGGACATAAATAAAAATGAAGTATCTGTCTGTTATATCGAATTATCTGAGATAAAACTGAGAGCCGATAATGTCCCCGTGATAATACTTCTCCCCGTTACCAATCTCCAGAATTGATTTTTGAATTTGAAAAAATATATGTCACCAGCATGCGTGAAGTAAAACTTTGAGAAAAAGTTGTTAAATCCTTCTTACCGTTACAGCTTATTTAAGTCCACTTCTGAACATAGGCCTTCCTCATAGATTTCCTAATAGGTGGGATATTTGACATAGTTGCAGCGCTTGGCAAGCGGATTGGCAACCGCAGTTTTTATTTATTATTAGTTATTAGGAAGACGCTGCTGTCTGCCTCCTGATTTGTCTACCTTTGACGCCTTTCTCACGGGACGTTAGATGGGAGTGGATATACTTACACCGCCACTACACGGTTAGTCACGGTATATCCTTATCATACCTTTATAATAATAATCTACATATATATGTATATATATATATATATATAAACAAAATTTAAGTGTATGTCTATAACATCACCACAGTACATACCGCCGCAAGGACATGTTCTGTTAGCTATTACAATTCTTAAGACATTCGCCAATTGAAAGATGCTTCAAATTAAATAGCAGTATCCAAATAGAACGTAGCCGTTGGACTAAATACCAATCAACAAACCAAGAAACAGCCCCGAGGCTTCCGCCTCGAAATTACTTATCTTACGTTGAAATGAACTGACATAACTATTTGATAATGGGTCTGATCGAATAAATCTACGTACAATTTTCTTTAACTTCGACAGAGGTCGATAACTTTCGCGTTCCCTTAATTAATACACTTATGTGCCAACACACGATCAGGTCGTGACCTATGTATAAAGGCAAATTTAAAGCTGTTTATTTTATTCCTTTTTAATTACCACACATTAATTACTTCCGATTGATTATTATAAATTTGTCCTGAAATTTCCCCATAGGCTACATAAATAAAATTCTTCTCTGTCTTCTTAATTCTGTAATATTACAATGAGGTATCTATTTAGTTTTCTCATCTGGTTGGGCTTTATATATACATATATAATTGTAAATAAAAATGATAAATATACATTAATATCAATAAAATAAAATGATTACATAAATAAATAAAAACCAAACCAGATGGAAGCCCTCGACAGGGGAGAGGGGAAGAGGGGAAAGGAAAAAAAGATGCGGGCGGTATCGAGGAGCACCGCCTTCTGCATTTGAGCACGGAGCGGTCCGTCACGGAGTCCCAGTCTGAGAGGCTGACTGGGATTAACCCGTTCGCAAAAACGACTACAGGTATAATTTCGATCGGCAGTTCACCCCACATTTCGGTCAGCTTGTGAGCCAGGTCCATATATTTTGTTCGCTTATCTGTTTCGGCTTTCACGAGGTTCTCGTCATACGCAATGGTAATAAAATAAACGAAAAATATCCTTGACTGTGCCCGGTCGATCAGAACAATATCAGGCTTATTCGCAAGAATAGTCCTGTCTGTGATGATGGTCCGGTACCAGTAAAGCCTGGCGCAATCATTTTCGAGCATGGCTTCCGGTAAATACTTGTAATACGGCAATTTACGGTCTACGAGACCGTATTTCAGAGCGAGCTCCTGCTATTTTAATTATTATCGTATTTTTTTATTTGGTAATATTCACACCAACCTATGTCATGCGCGGTTTCATATTCGGGCCTATATTCACGGATCTCAAAAATATTTATAAGAATAAGAGTGAACTATCATAGGTTCCTGTTTAGATAAAGTGATGCCCTGAATGACGTCGTGGTCTTCATGAAATATAGACCTTTCGCTAATCGTTGACAAAGATTTTATATTGCTTTTTTTATGAAAAAATTCTTAAGGTACAACGTGAGGATGACTTAAATCTTTTTAGAGACGAAAATAACGTTCAGTGAAATCTATACTCAGTTTATGCAGGTCCCGCATTTATAAAAGAAGGGACTGCTATAGTTTTTAAACAGATGTTAAACAATGACATTAAATTTACAAATACAATCCTAATGTTTAAATGTAAATACAGACAAATTACGCATAATCTTACAAGGCCGCACTTCCATTAACTTTTAATTCGAATCGATTGAAACTTAATATTATCATTATCTGATTCTCAGTCAGTTATATTCGCTGGTTTAATGGCGGTAAACGTATCAATTGTTTATTAAATTGTGTTGTGTTCAAGAATGTGGGAGGAAATATTTTTCTTGTCTTCTATATGTTTGCTCGCGGCGTCATTAATTTCTAAAAGTATTTCTCATATTGAGTTCAGCAAAATAAAATTTTACCTGTTTTTCTTTATATATTACTTAAGCTGTAGTTTAGTGCCCTTAGTGCTTTTGCCATTTTTCTTATTAAGGCCTAAAAGTGTTTATAATGCTAAGTAAGTATTTATCGTATAGTAATTTATTACATCACAGTAGAGATATAATAAATAAAGTTCTAACATTATCTATGCCTCCTCTTTCCCTATAGAACATAATGATTATATGGAACATAATGACACAATTTAGAACATCTTTATATAAATAAAGTACTACATCTTTCACACGTCCCACTGTTGGGCACATACTTTCTTCTATTTTCGAAAGGTTTATGGAGCTATTATTTTGCCGAACTGCTCCAGTTTGATCCCAGATGTCTTCGAAATATTTTATTATTTTAATCAAAAAGTGAAAAAAGCAAAATTTATTATTTCAAATGTTTCAGCAAATCTCTAATTAACAAACTCTTAGATATTAATTAATAAAATAAACACAATTTTGAATACTAATAATAAAATAAAAACAGATTTTTATTGACTTGACCAGTATTTGTGAATGTATGTGTAAATTTAATGGAATTTTATAAATCAGTTTGGACTTATTTCTAAACAACTGAATATTCTGAACTTTGATAGTATACAGCATTCTCACTAGGTTCATCACAACTCATACATGCATCATTATCAATACATGTTGTATTCATTTTTTTAAACATAATATTATTATTTGCTTGACCTGTTTATATGTATGTAGTACGTGAATGTAAAAGTAGAAAGAATTTTAAAAATTCAGTTTTCATCTACTTTCGGACGTCCGAATCATTTGAAAAATCTGTTATATTAAGAAATTTTTCTGGTTAGTGTAGAGAACCGGAGCACCTTTACTGGACCCGAGGCATTTTATCTGAGTCCTTAGGGGTGACAACGTATCTGCAATTTTATCCTCGAGGATAGATATAGTAGTTTAAAGGCCACGGCGTCCACTTACCATCCGGTGAATTGTGTGCTCATTTGTAACCCCATCCTTATTCTGTAAGAAAAATTACAGATATATTAAGAGCAGGTGACATATTATGAGGAGGTAGATGACTCCGTGGCGCAATGGCTTAGCAATGAGTTGCCGCGCTAAGGGCCGCGGGTTCGAATCCCGCACGGAACAAGTATTTATATGACCTACAAATAGTTGTTCCGGGTCTGGATGTTTGTCCTTGTGAAATTTATGTACCTATGTAAACTACCCCCACGATACAGGAGACAATCCTAGTGTGGAAGTAACGTTTAAAAAAATAGGAAAAAAAGGTGATAATACATAATCATAGACACCTACAATCTTACACTTTATCTTATAATAAAACTAGCAATCCACCCCGGTTTCGCACGGGCGATTTCGGGATCTCGACAACAGCGCCACCTAACGGGTCCAAATGTAAATTTAAGTCATCTAGGAACCCATTCAAACACACAAAAAACTCATCAAAATTCGTTGCGTAGTGTAATAGATCTAAGCATACAGACGGCGGGAAGGGACTTTGTTTTATACTGCTATATGTATAAAAGAGATCTTACGCTTTATTCTTCTTCTGCGTCTCCTATGCGTAGAACACATAAAATTCTGCAGGCTTAGGTATAATAATAATTTTTAGACAAGAAGTTAAGTTATCGAAAAACTACTTTAAACTTAATTTTAATCTAGTGGTTTAAAATAAAAATTGATTATCTAATGAATTTTTATATTTACGCGAACAGAACTCATTTAATAAAACTATTTTACGGATTTCATCACTATTAATTTTATTTATTTTAATTTCTGACATTTCGGGTGCTTTGCAGCACCCATGGGGGGTGGGAGACTGAGGTGATTGACGTCCTGATGTCAAAGTTAACCTGGATTACCTTCAGCTTTTAATTATTAATTTTGATCCGATCTACGCAGAATGATCTTACTGTATCTTGAAGTCTTGCAGTGGTATAATTTGGTTTAGTTTTATATTCATGAATCACAAGATCCCACACAGGTTGTAGTAACCAGCTTGTTGGTAAGAATTGATTTCACAAGGATTTGTTGTCTAACAATCATAAAATGAAAACTTCCCGGAGCGATGGTGTGAAACTCTGCAGTTTGTGATCATATCCTAGATGGCCCTCAAAGCTAGCCTAAAGCTTAATAGCAACTAAAATATGCAAAGAAGCGAAAGAAACAGCTATCAAGTGCGCAAGAGATTATATAATAAGTGTACCCACAATTTCAAAGGCATAAATCATTCTACCCGTAATTTTTATGCGATAAGATCATAATTATGCTTTTCACAACACAATTCAAATTCCAAAAAAAAATTATGTTTTTCACAACTCATGAATCTAAAATATCCAGGATTTACGGCGTTGTAGCATAGCATTTTGACCAGTAGATCAAACGGTTACCGGTAATCGTCATAGTAAATCAATTTCGTTATATTTTTCGTTATGATTACGCGCTTTAATAAATTATTTTTCTGTGTATGTATCTATGTATGTATGAATGTAATGGAATTTAGCAATTTGGTTTGTACTTATTTTTAGACGTCTGAATAATCTAAAATTTTGCAGAAGCATTGAGAAGATAAAAGGACTTCACAATAATTTTATTTCTATGGTCTACTGTCCTCACTAAGATCATCACAACGCCTGATCAATGTTTGTTTTTAGTTTTCTTAATCTCTAACATTTATAATGATGATGTCCTCTTTATCAATTTCAAGGACAACGCAAATTGTGAGAAGATGGCAACTGCGCAGGGTTTATTGTAGTGCTAACCAAAAAATCCCGTGAAATATTAGCACGGCAATATTCACCACTAAAAATAACAAAAAATCACATTTTGATTATTATACCAGTCTCTAGCATACAAACAAAAGTTGTTTACGTATGTATATGTAAAAACTTTGTATAAGAAATGTGAGCATTCCACTCATATTTATAAATCAATTTTTTCTCGCCCATAGGCTAAGTATTATATTCAGCGAGGCAACGCAGCCAGCGTTCTTGGCACGATACCACGGGCAGTAGGACTGTATGATAATTTAAGTTATTAGTTTTAGTTTTTTCTTTATTAAAGTTTTTTAATTTTGTATATTTTTCAATTTTATTTACAAACTAGCTGTTCCCCGCGACTTCACCCGCGTGTTATTTGGGGTTTTAACTTTTTTTTTGCGCGGAACCTTAATTCTTTTTCTAAAATAAAAGTAGCCTAAGTTACTCCTTGTGATATCAGCTATCTGCCAGTGAAAATCCCGTCAAAATCGGTCCAGCGGTTTCGGAGATTAGCTGGAACAAACCTACAGACAGACAGATGGATAGACACATTACAGACAGACAAAAACTTTAAAAATTGTATTTTTGTTATTAGTACCGTATATACGGTACTAATAACAAAAATACAATTTATAATTATTTTATTTAATAATTTTAATATATTTATTTAATAATTTTCATATGCATTTAGTAAAAAGCTGTAATTTTGACATCACAAACAGACACTTCAATTTTATTTATTTGTATAGATAACACCGCAAATTTCCTGACTACGGGCTGCTGCTGACAATTTCTTGACAGAAAAACCCAATAACAGATTTTGGCCCGACCCGGGCCATTAGAACGCGGAACCTTATGATCAGCAAACGCGTTTACAACCATAAGACCAATAAGGCAGTAAACTTAAACGTTCAACGTAAACACATCAATCATAAACTGAGATGATCTTAGTGAGAATACTAGGTAGTAGTCATAAAATTATTGTATTGTCAGCGGTATAAAATTTCATTTTATTCAGATATTCGGGAGTGGGTGAAAACTGATGTACAAAATTCTATTACGTTCATAAATACATAAATACAGGTCAATGTAATAAAGGCATGTTAAAACCCGTTGCAAAGCTACTTCTACACATTTCAGGGTATACTGGTTGGAAATTCCATAAGGTATTGAGCCCGCCCTTTATATCCCGTAATATAAGGTGGATAACAAATATTAAATAAACAATCTATCACTCAATGTCTTTTAATAAGTGATTTAATAAGTCAATAAACTTGAATGATAATGTTAATATGGACATGCCCCGGGATTCCCGGGAATATTTGTCTGAATGTCGATGTATTAAATGAAGTTAATCTGTTTAAATAATTTAATTATTATCTGACGACCTGGTAAGACATGCAGGAAGTCGATGGATGCAGGTGGCTCAGGACCGTGCTTTGTGGCATTCTTTGGGGGAGGCCTATGTTCAGCAGTGGACTTGTGAAGGGCTGTAATGATGATGATGATGATGAATCTGTTTAATATATCATGAGTACTTACGACATATTAAAGTACAATTTCCGGTATAAGCTGATCCCGCGCGGTGTGGCCAATAGGCGGAATCTGGTTATACTGGAAATGGGTAGCTTAATATGTATGTCGTCGTGTGTACAACTACAATGACTTTTCAATTGTTCATGAATGTGAAATAAATTTGTATGTTAGAAATCGTAACAAATCACTGTGTTTTTAGTTCGTTCGCTCACATATAGTATAGAAGTAGAGAAACTGAATCTTCTTATTATATCTCAATAAGTACCATTTTTATTATTTTTATTAGTGAAATATGAAGATGATTAAATAATAACGATGAAAACAAAACAAATATTCAAAACAGCAATATTTATTTGCAGGTATTGAAAATCAACAACATTTGTTGATAGAAACAAATTTAAAGTGCACTTGCGTTACTGTTTAGTTTTTGTTTAATTAAACTCTAGTTAACTTAGTTTTGCCCGAGATTCGATAGTTCAAATATATGGAAAACCATAATAATCAAAGTTAAGTTGCGTAGTTAACTTGAAAGTTAAAATTTTGATGCAAGTGGGCTTTCGAAAAATAGACAAAACATAAACTTCAATCTTAATCATCTTCTGCTTAACTATCATGTTCATATGAAAAAAGTTTTTGATCTACAGTATAAAATAAATATCCATAATTTTTCTATCTTCTCTGCTTTTAATCTATTTTTTTTCGATACTTAAAATCCACTTATACCGAGAAAATGATCTCCCAACGTCCACTAAAGAGAATCGAGCAAATTTGTAGGGTAAAATGTATATATTCTCAAAACATCTATCGTCTAGATTCCTTGACATGAGATTCTCTAATTTTTGTTTCACGGATTAGGTTAACTCCAATTAATTGCAGCCATCTAATATTTCTAATGATTGCACTATCGATAAGTCCGACTTCTGTAACTTAAGTATTGAATACACAATTGCTCCAAAATATTCATCAACACATTTGTTTGGCGACTCGTATTGACAATGCTTCTAATGCTTTCAAACGAAAAAAAATCAGTTTTTGTTTTATTAAAATATTTTACATAATATGAAACAGCATGCAATAATGTTCCCCACTATGTAATTCCGGGTTGTGGAGGAAAATACATGTCAGAGTATAGATCTTTAAGTATCTTAACTCCACTAGGAGCCTTTAAAAAACTTTTTTTACATTTGAAATTATGCAGTCGATGTCAGGGCATTCGGAATGAAATGTTCCTGAAAATCTATGCAAAGTGTAATCGAAATATATCACATGCTTGTACGCCACACTGTCCGTGCATAATACTAAAACGTTTCCAAATTTAATGCCACAAGATTCGACTCAGATCGGTCAAATTTCTATTGGGTATAATTATTGGCAAATTATAAAAGTTTCTATCCCCTGCTCGTTATCTACTACCTCTCTCTACATCTACTACCTCTCTCTACATCCGGTGATAGGCCCTAAAAAGTCAGTTTGTGTCACAGAGAAATCTCTGCCAGTCAACCGCCAGGTCTATAAAAAGAAGTAGTAAAAAATTAAAATAGCATCTGCAACCAACTTCAAACAAAGCATTCTACAAAACGCGTTGTCACATCAGGACTAAAACAGAAAACCACACAGTCTTTAATAATACGGGCTCTCAATATTCTTTAGACAGAAACACGGCAGTGCAAGCATTAATACTTGGTAGCAGAAATAGGTAGAGGTAGAAAAGGAGTCATACCACCGAGAAATACTAATGGACATATGACATATGACGAGATTAGTCCATGCGTTTAAAAGTTATAGAAATTATTAAGATAGCAATAGAGTACTAGATAACTATACTTATAAATAAAATTGAAGTGTCTGTCTGTAACATCAAAATAAAAGCCTTTTATCGACTTCAGGAGGTGATTATTTGCATTAAAAACAATTTGTAAAAATAATTTCTACAGCTTTTCTTACTGAACCTTAAAATTTCGCTTATTACAGATTCGGAGCAGCTATTTTGAAACATGTAACAAAACTGTATGACCTTAAATGGGAGCTACGTAGAGGCGAAATATTAGCTGAGGAACGTGGAGCCATCGTTGTTTCAAACCATCAATCGTCTCTCGATATTTTAGGTATGTAATTAATAAAAAGTAATTTATGAGATTATTATAAGATCAGTTATATCAAAATCTATTATTATTAATCAAGGGCTTTATCAGCATTTACCACTAGGTGGGATTGTGCTTAAACACTGATTTATATTATATTAGAAAAAGCAGGATAGATATATTATACAACAACTACAAGAGAAAATAGAAAATATGGTACGAAAGTCTAGATGTTCAGGAATAGAAATAAGAAACATACCTAAAAAAAATGAAGAAACAAAAGAAAATCTATGTAGCACTGTAAAAAAATTAGGGAAGTATTTGACTGTAAATTTGCAGGATTCGGACATAAAATACGTGTATAGAAGTTATTCTAAAACAGGGACTAGACCGGTTATAGTGGAATTCAATTCAGTCATCATTAAAGAAAAAATGTTAAATGAAGTAAAAAGATTTAATAAAACGAAACCAAAAAGTGGGAAATTAAATACTTCACATTTTAATTACTCACAAAAAACATCCCCATATATGTCTTTTTTTATATAGGATCGGGTGACAAACGAGTACACAGTCCACCTGATGGTAAGTGGTTACTGTGACCCATAGACATCTACATCTATCCTCAATAAAGACTCAAGATGCAGATGCGTTGTCACCCGTGAGGACTAAGATGGAATGCCTCTTTGCCAGTAAAAACGGTCTCCGGTTCTCTACACTCACCATACAAAACACAGCAGCGTTAAGCTGTTATTTTACGCTGGTTTTCTGTGAGAGCGTGGTCCTTCCCCGTTCGAGCCGACCCATTCGTGCTACAACCATAATATAGCTGCAGCATGGCTCTACCACGACGGAGACGTTAACACAAAATACTCAAAAACTGTTCTATCAAGCCAGAATTTGCCAAAAAAATCATAACTATTTATTCTGCTGGACATCTAGAGGTATTGTATACTCACGCAAGAATGAAAATTCTTCTCCAATTAGAATAAATAATGAAACCGATTTAGAAAATCTACGGAAGACCGAATGACTAGTATTAAGCTTTAGATTCGATTTTTTTGCATCCTTTCTTTTCTTTTTAACTATAATAGTAAGAATAAAGTTTATTTTGACCTTATACCTAATAATACACATAGTCACAGTTTACACACAATACACAAACAAAATTCAAACATTATGTACACATACTTTCATTACATTGCAACTCACACAATCATATTTTAAATTACACTTATATTTTACAATAAACCATATTCACTCATTTCATATATGCAACTTACAGTTTCATTTTTCAATTAATTTATATAATAAAAGATATTATTTAATCAATAATGCGATTTTGTTAGAGAAATTTAAAATAATAAATAAAAGGCGATAACGCTCAAAGTTTCACCATTAACTTAGATAAAGTTACGGTATCGAAATCGATAGTTTGTGACGTTGAAGATTGTTATAAGTACTTGTCATCTAATGAATCCAACTTCAAAATTATTACACAGAATATACGAAGTATTAACTGCAATATGACAGATTTTGAAGTATTGTTAACTAGATTAAAAAGAGATTTTGATGTCATTGTACTAAGTGAATGCTGGCTGCTTAATAAGGACAACTTACCTAAAATTAATGGTTATAATTTATGCTCCACCAATTATAATAATAACCAGAATGACGGATTAGTAATATATATAAAAGAAAAACATTTGTTCACGACTGAAGAGCCTCATTTTCAAAAAGGGAATTGTATGATAACAACATTGAATGATATTGTTATAATCTCAATATATAGGTCACCGTCGTATAAAAACTTAGAAAACTTTTTTGTCTCTTTAGATAGTGTACTACAGAAATATTCGGAACATAAAAACATAATTATAATAGGAGATATAAATATTAACATTAATAGTGATAAAACAGATATTAATTCCGTTAAGTATTTGCAACTGACAGCATTCCATGGGTTGTTACCTACTCATACTCTAGTAACACGTGACGCGAGCGGTTCGTTTATTGATCATGTTCTTTTAAAAACGAATAATCCTTCACTTACTATGGTTCCTCGAACATCAATTACTGATCACAAACCTGTAATTCTATGTATTAAAAAGAAACAATGTCAACAGTTTTTTACAACTACTATCAGAAAAATTGATCATGATAAACTTCGTTTAGATATGCAGAACATTGACATTTCACCCATATATGATGTTAAAGATCCAAATACTTCTCTTGAATACTTAGTTAATAAAATACAAACAGTCATTGAAGTTAATACTAAATTAATAAAGTTGCCAAGACAAAAAAGATCATCAAACCTTGGATTACGACTGAACTTCTTAGATGTATTCGTCACCGTGATAAACTACATAAGAGGGCCAGACGTTTTCCAGAGAGTGAAAGTGATCAAATTATATACCGACGATATCGTAATCACTGTAACGCGCTGCTAAAAAAGATAAAAAGAAATTATGAAAAAGAGCGAGTGAATATGGCTAAAAATAATAATAAAAAGCTATGGGACGTACTTACTGATATTATAGGTAACATGAAAAATAAAGGGTACAACAGAGAACTTTTCAATATATCCAGTACGCCACAATTATCTGTTAATCTTATAAATAATTATTTTGTAAATGTAGGTAAAAGTTTGGCAGAGAGTTTTAATATAGGAAATAATAATAGTGAAAGTTTTAATAGTGACATTGGTAAAAAATCAAATGATTATTTAAATTCATTTGTTTTATTGGACACGGATGAAATTGAAGTAGAACAATTAATTGACAATTTGAAAACAGACTGCTCAGTTGGTTGGGATGGAATTCCAAATATATTTATTAAAAATTTTAAATATTTGTTAATACCTCCTTTAACTTACATATTTAATCAATGTCTAAATTATGGTGTATTCCCTAGATATCTTAAGAAGTCCGTAATTCGACCTATTTTTAAAGATGGTGACAAAACCTGTATGAGTAATTATAGACCTATCTCTATTTTACCGGCTTTGTCAAAACTTTTAGAGAAAATTATAAATAATAGACTTACAAAATATCTGGAGAAAAATAAGTTACTGTCAAATACACAGTTTGGTTTTAGACATGGCAAATCGACAGAGCATGCCGTTCATACTCTTACAGATTTTATATCATCGAATTTAGATAGTGGAAAAAAGTGTATCTCAGTTTTCTTAGATTTGGCCAAAGCATTCGATACCGTTTCAATAAAAATACTATTAAAACAACTAGAAAATCTCGGTATCAGAGGTATTCAGCTCAAATTATTTAAAAGTTATCTTTCTGAGAGATATAAATGCGTTGGTGTAAATAATATTAATAGCAATGATCTATTAGTAACCCATGGTGTGCCACAAGGAAGTATACTTGGGCCAACCTTATTTCTTATTTATATTAACAATTTAACAAAATTTGATCTCTCTCAGGGACATATAATTTCATATGCAGATGACACTGTTTTGATATTTGCGGCGGATACATGGACAGATGTATTCTTATCAGCACAGGCAGGTATAAATGCAATTACTAATTGGCTTTACAGTAATAAACTCACACTCAATATTAGGAAAACAAAATATATAGTTTTTCATTAAGAAAACCTAGTCGTTTTCTTGAAAATTTTAACTTAGTGATTCATTCATATAATTGCTCAACAAGACACAATAGCTGTTCCTGCCTTTCACTTGAGTCTGTTGAATATATTAAATATCTGGGGGTTATAATAGATAGTAATTTAAATTTTAAACAACATATTAGCACAATTAGCAGAAGAATTCATAAACTTATATATATTTTTAAAACCATTAGACACGTTTTGGATCCAGATATATTAAAACGAGTTTACTTAGCTTTATGTCAGTCTATTATAACATACTGCATATCAACGTGGGGTGGAGCTTCTAAAACGGTGTTACAAAAGATTGAGATCTCTCAACGTGCTATTCTCAAAGTGGCAACATTTAAACCTTTCCTATACCCTACATCACAACTTTATGATAACTGTCAGGTCCTTACGGTAAGACAACTGTTTATAGTAACGATCATTCAGAAACAGCATAGTTTATTGCTATACAACCCAACGAACTTAAATAAACGCAGGAAATTTTCCGTAGATACAACTTATTTTAAAACAACTTTTATAAGAAGATTCTTTGCATTTTTAGGACCACACTTATATAATAAATTAAATAAAACATTAGACATTTACAACCTTAATAAAGTAGACTGTAAAAAAACTGTACAGATTTACCTACAAAAATTAAATTATAATGAAACTGAAAACCTTCTTAGTATTCAGAATTAAACATAAATTCTTATATAACGCATACGTAATGCTACCAGTATAAAAGTAATAATATCAAAACACACACACACACACACACACACACACACACACACACACACACACACACACACACACACACACACACACACACACACACACACACACTTATACAAACACCCACACGCACGCACACACATATACACACACATTTTACACACTCCTCTCCTTAAATTGCTCAAACACATTACACTCATTACACAAATACTTCTTACAGTCATACATTACACATCTTAAGAGAGAGGAATGACATTATTAGTATAAATTATTTTCTATTTTGTGCCTTATATATATTATATATAGTATAAGTAATAACTTAGCATGTGATCCATTAAATTTCATTGTACCTAGGCTATGTTAGCATAAGGTACAAACTCGTTAAACAATATTAATTAATTAACTTTTGCTTGCATCCTAATATTCATGTAAATTAACGGTGGGGATATGGCGCTGACAGCTGATGCACAGGTCTCCTAGTGCGGCTGCAGATGCTATATTTCAAATATATGTACAAATTAGCTTTATTAAGTGTTAAGCAAATATCTGGTTGTACTATGTACCTTTTGGAAATGAAGAACTTATTATATTATTATTATATAATAAGTTAAAAAAAAACACTTAACACTTAATAATAGAAAATAAAATTAAGGATTAAGGGCATACATTAGCAGGGGAAGACTGCAACCATCCTGAACCAGACATTATAGAAATATATAACTTCGTGGCAATCACATTTCACTTAAACCTAACATATTTATAAATACTAAGTACGACTAAAATACTAACCTATACGTGTATAGTCTTGATATCTTTCCCAAGGTACGAGTAATATCTTTAAGTATTTTTTTTCAGGACTGTTCAACATCTGGGAATTGGCAGATAAATTAACAGTCATTGCTAAAAAAGAATTAATGTATGCCATGCCGTTTGGATTGGCGGCATACCTTGCTGGAACCATATTTATAGATAGAAAGAACACTAAACACGCATATGATCAACTTAAAATTACGACAGACGTTATGGTAAAAGAAAAGGTTTGAAAATACATGTTATATTTCAAAGATAAAATATTATTATTTTGAAAACTGAATTAACAAACGAACTTACATTCCACCTAATGGTAAGTGACTACTACAGTCTATTGTCTTACAACTTAACAAACAAAGAAGGCTACAAAAATGCGTTATCACCTCTTATCGGAACACAATAGTGCAAACATTAATGTTTTGTGCAAACGAACTGTAAACCTCCTTTATGAAGTTGGTTGAAAAGGGCAGGCAGAAAAGGAGTCATACCACCGAGAAAGCTTTATGAACATAAATGACAAGATTACTTAACGCTGCCAACGTGCGTAGCGAGTGGTGAGATTCGTTGAGAGTTGCTGCTGATTAGATGGTAAGGTAGGAGGTAAATTAAAGAAAACATCTGCATAAAAGGCCTAAGTATAAGACTATTTTTAGTCTTGTGCGTGACTGTTTTGGCATGCTAAATATGTGGATACTGAGAATGCTCACGCGGGGCGTAACATGTTACCGCGAACTATTGGACTTTAGAGCGAGAACAAGGAAAAGTATTGGGTCGGACTACTATTGAAAATGAAACTTGAATTCATCGTTATGAATCTGAGTATAAGCAAGATTTAATGAATAAATTGACCATAGGTTTATGGAATTCAGAAGGAATCCTATTGATTGATAAAAAAGAAAAAGTGTTTCCAAATACCAAGAGAATACAATGCTAATTAAAAGCGATTTTAATTACTTACAAAAATAAAAAAAAGTTCTTTTGGGGCAAAAATTAAATGAATGAAATAATCTATACTAATATTTATAATACAATAAAGCGGAAGAGTTTTTTTGTTTGTTTAAACGCGCTAATCTCTGGAACTACCAATCCGATTTGAAAAATTCTTTTTGTATATTAGAGCCAGATTCATGTGAAATAGTATAGGCTATCTAGCATTAAGCTATATTACTCAACTAGCCTTAAATATGGATATTTGTTAAGCAAGTCAGAAGAAAAAGCACTCCCGAAATGATTTATCCGCGTACGTTGGTGTTATCGTTAGGGATACGTAAATACAACGTTTTAAAAAAATATAGACCTTTACTCCGTCTACAAAAAATTCCGCGATACCATATGTCTATTTCTTATACATAAGCTATAATTTGGTATTTTGTGACAAAAAAAGATTGAAAATTTAAAAGTGATTTATGAGCGTTATTATTAGGCATGGTGAAGATAAACTTTGTTCCTTATACCATGTTATTTGGACGCATAGTTTAAGAGATAATGTAAAAATAAAATAATTCAATACTTGGCTGGGCGCGCGAACGACGCTTAAACACTATCCGTCATAAAATGCTTGAACTAGGTCATGTCGCGCACCTCGGACACGTGATGACGCGGGTGAAACCGCGGGGCACAGATAGTGATTTATATGTCACACAAAACTCAACGTATTTGAAAAATAATTTTAAATATTAAAGAATAGAAAAAATATATGAATAAAGACGTAGTCAAGAGAGTGCGCTTTCATAATATAATGTAGCACTTATTTTCATCATCATCATTACAGCCCTTCACAAGTCCACTGCTGAACATAGGCCTCCCCCAATGAATGCCACAAAGCACGGTCCTGAGCCACCTGCATCCATCGACTTCCTGCATGTCTTACCAGGTCGTCACTCCATCTCGTGGGGGGACGCCCTACACTTCGCCTACCGGTACGAGGCTGCCACTCGAGAACCTTTCTTCCCCATCGGTTGTCGGTTCTTCGAGCTATATGGCCGGCCCATTGCCACTTCAGCTTACTAATCCGTTGGGCTATGTCGGTTACTCTGGTTCTACTGCGGATATCCTCATTTCTAAGTTTATCATGCAGAGAAACTCCGAGCATAGCCCTCTCCATAGCTCGCTGAGCGAGCTTGAACTTCCTCATCCGGCCAGCAGTGAAGGACCACGTCTCAGTTCCATATGTCATAACTGGCATCACGCACTGGTTGTACAGCAGCAGTTTTTATAGCAATAGCAGCAATAGCAATAGCAAAACAGCAATAAAGAAAACTGCGGTTGCCAACCCGCTCGCCAAGCGTGGCAACTATGGCAATATACCCCCCATGAGAGTAACGAAGAGACGGCACTTATTTTCACATCAATGTATTTTAACATCAATACTTATTGTTTAAAAACGCACATGCCAACTTTATAATTATAAAGTGATTGAAGAGGTTAAATTCTTTTAAAAAGTGATTCACAGGACTTCATAAAAATTGAAATCCCAGACAAAGAAGATACATTTGTTTTAGCAACGAATGCTATATTTCTTTTTGTAACAATAGCACCAACAGAACGGTTTCAATTCTGTATTGCAATTTAAAGCACGGATATCCATGGCCCACAGTAACCACTTACCATTAGGAAGTCTGTGTGCTCATTTGTCACCCTTATCCTATAAAAAAAGAGTACATACTAATCATTAACGGCCATAGGAAGGTTGTAATTTAACATTACATTTTTATTAACATTAGTCATTGCTAAAAAAAACCCCTTTCATCGTCATGGCTATTCATGAAAGTCTTTGTCAAATATATCTTAACGATGAGATGAATAATTCAATCTCAAGGTAATTTTGTATTTTTCTAGATTTGTCAAAGGCCTTAGAAACTGTCTCGATTCCCCTACTTCTTTATAAGATGAAGTCGATCGGTATACGACGGATTGTACTAAATATATTTCTGTCGTATCTATCTAATCGCATGCAGTTAGTAAAAATTGGAGATCACATTAGTTTACCTGTTGCTACCTAGTTTGGTGTACCACAAGGCAGCGTACTGGGTCCAACTCTCTTTCTCATTTATGTAAATAGTTTATGCAAAATTACGTTGCCTAACGGCAAAATAATGTCATATGGCGACGATACAACTCTAATTGTTCAGGGTAAAGTCTGTAAAGAAGCCCAATATTACACAGAATATTTACTTGGTAAGGTTACGCGGTGACTTACTAGTAATCTACTGACATTTAATGTAAACACAACAAGATATAATACCTTCACACACCGTGTCAGTACCCAACCACCAGCAGTATTTTATGTCATAGGACATACATGCAAACAACAGAGCTAATGCAACTTCCCAATACTAACTCGTTCTACTAACATTCAGGACTTATAATAAATTCTGCCTAACCTGCCTTATTAGAAAATTAATTCCAATTTTCAGAAAATTGAGGAATTCTGCTGATTTTGAAACCTAGAAATGTGTTTACTGTGCCCTTGCACAGAGTATATGACAATACTGCATTGTAACCTAGGTGGAATTGTAGAGACTACTCTGCTCCCCCTAGAACGTGCTCAGAGACCAGTATTAAAAGTTATGCTAAGTAAACCACAAAGATATAACACTGAACTTATTTTAAGGAGTATTCTGTACTTACTGGAAGACAGCTTTTTATCATGTCTGCTATACAGCATAAGCACAAAAATACAGATTTTAAGGCAAATTTAAAACGTCACAAAAACAGAGCTTGTAAAATGATTTCTCATAGAACTGATCTAGTTCGTCTACAATATTATGTCGTTAGCAGTCATTCATAAAATGTAGTAAGTAAAGTTATAATATCTACCCTTTGTCCCTTAATAAATGCAAGGGAAAAATTCTAAGTTGGTTGTTAAACCTTAATTACTTAGAAATAGAGTTAAAAGGCAGTTAAATCAACACACACTAACTCACTCATACAAACACACAATTAGAAAGTTTTCTCTTCTTTGTCTGTTTTTATTTTTATTTTAAGCTTGTTTAGTATACTACTATTATAATACTACTACTATTATAATAATACAAAAACAATATTGTTATTTTATTGCGAAATAATATGCTTTTTTGTTTTGTATAACTCAGGGTGAAAGGCGCTGACGGCTGTAGCACAATTTATACTAGTATGGCCGTTAATGCTAACTGTTTCAAATGTAGATTTGTAATTAAATATGTACTATATATACACAAGTGTGGTTTGTCAAACTGATAGTATAATCAAATTATTATTCTTATTTTGAGATATTTATATAGTATTCTCATCTGGTTGGGCTGAATAAATATATAAAAGGATATAGTAAACATATATATATAATTTATACCTAAAAATTTTACAACAAAACATTAGGAGTATAAACAAAAATTATAATAATTTTAATGCTTTATTGGGAAGATTAGAATTAACTTGTGACATTATAATTCTCACTGAATGTTGGCTCTCACATGTTACTAACCTACCTTATATGCCAGGATATTCTACCTTTAGTACAACTTCTAACTATAATCAAAACGACGGTGTAGTCGTTTTGATTAATAATGATCTTGTTTTTAAAATTGAAGAGCCAAATATTTTAGAGGCAAATTGTTTACTTTTAAAAATAAATAGTGACACCGTTATAATTGCCATTTATAGACCCCCCAGTTTTCATAACATTGACAATTTTATTCAGTCGCTGCATAATATACTAGTAAAACACGCTCAACACAAAAATATTCTAGTTATAGGGGATATAAATATTAATATTGCAGACCTAAACCAAACAACATCCAGCTATCTCGAAACTTTATCTTTCCTTGGTTTGACCCCTGCTTACTACACACCTACTAGAGGTAATAGCTGTTTAGATCATATCATACTAAAAACGAAATTAAATTCATATACTTTTATTTTGCAATCTGCCATTACAGACCATGAACCTGTGTTCTTCTGTTTAAATACAAAAAAATGTTTGATACAATCGAAAATAAAACTTAAACAAAAAATTAATTATGAGACTTTACTTGAAGGCTGCAATAATTTTGATTTCAATATAATATTAAACAATGATGAGAATCCAAGTCAATCCATTAACTTTATTATTGAAAACTTACAAAAATTGATTTTAAAAAATTCTATTAACATACAAATACCTAGAAGTAAAATAACAATAAAACCATGGATAACAATAGGATTACTTAGGTGCATAAGAACAAGAGACAGAATGCACTTTAAATTAAAAAAAGACCCCTATAATGAGATACTAAGAATCACATACTTAAGATATAGAAACTGTTGTAATAACATTCTTAAAAAATGTAAAAGAAATTATGAAAGCAACGAATTAAAAATAGCCGGTAATGATAATAAAAAAATTTGGAGTGCTATAAAAAAAATTAATAATCTTGACCATCCTAAGAATTCACCGCTGGAACTTCTCAAAGCTAAAATAAGTCCCCTTAAATCTGTAAATGCGGTGAATGAATACTTTGCTAAAATAGGTGCTGAATTAGCGAATAAAATTCCACTAAATATTCCCTTACTTCCTCTAAAAATAAATAAAAGAACATCAAAGTGTAACTCGTTTGTTCTCCTAAACACTAGTGAAGAAGAAATTGGAAGGCACATTTTAGGCCTTAAGTCAGACAGCGGTGCAGGATGGGATGGGATCTCTGCTAGAGTATTAAAGCATCTTAAAGACTTAATTGTACGTCCCCTTACACATATTTTTAATTTATGTATATCAAAAGGCATCTTTCCTCCTTCATTAAAGAAATCTATAGTCATTCCCATATTTAAAACTGGCGAAAGAGGCTGTATCTCAAATTATCGTCCTATTTCAATATTACCTTCCCTCTCTAAGATCTTTGAAAAGATTATTAACTATAGGCTTATTAAATATCTTGAAGCAAATGAAATAATTTCGAATGCTCAATACGGTTTTAGAAAGGGAAAGTCAACAACTGATGCTGTACACGCCTTAACAAGTTTTATTGTTGAAAAATTGGATAGTAAAAAAAAATGTCTAACCATTTTTATTGACCTCCAAAAAGCGTTTGATACAGTCTCTTTCGATAAGTTTACTGAAAAACTAGAAACGTTGGGCATAAGGGATAAGCAGTTACTTCTTCTTATGGATTATTTACATAATCGAACACAGCGTGTTAGGATAGGTAACATAGTAAGCGATGAACAACCAATTAGTTACGGCATCCCACAAGGCAGTATACTTGGCCCAACGCTGTTTTTATGCTACATTAATGAACTTTGTAACTTAAATATAAATAATTGTAAAATAATATCGTATGCCGATGATACTACACTAACTTTCTATGGGGATTCATGGGAAGAAGCTTTTAATATTGCACAAGAAGGTTTTAATTCCGTCTGTCAGTGGCTAGCCATAAATTCACTTTCACTTAATGTTGATAAAACCAAATATATTACGTTTTCGATTCGCAAATTACCAAAATATATTAACAATTATAAAATTATAGCTCATTCATGTTATCAATTTCCTAGTTCAAACTGCAGCTGCTTTAATATAATAAATACACAAGAAATTAAATACTTAGGTATAACAATAGATAATAATCTTAAATTCAAAGCGCACATAAGAAATTTAACGCAAAAAGTCAGAAAATTTACTTACATTTTAAAAAATTTAAGACATGTCACAAATTGGACTTTGTTAAAAACTGTTTATATATCTTTGTGCCAATCTATATTAACCTACGGTATTACCGTTTGGGGAGGTTCCAATAAGACACACATGCTTGAATTGGAAAGAGCTCAACGAATGATTCTAAAAGTTGCACTTTATAAGCCAAAATTTTTCTCAACTACCAGTTTATTCAGGGAAGCTAAAGTGCTTACAGTACGGCAATTATATATATTGTCTACAATATAAAAAAAACACACTTGCACTGAGTTCACACCTAATTTAACACAAATCAGGAGAAGAAATTATGAGGTATGCGAAACGATACAAGCAAAATCTACTTTCGCGCAAAAGTTTTATGGGTACAGAATAGGCAGGTTATATAATAAAATTAATAGACAACACTCAATTTTTCAACTAACAAAATATAAATGTAAAAAAAGTTAACAGATTGGCTTATGAAATTAGATTACGAAGAAACAGAGAATTTACTGAAATAGCGGAATAGTGAGATAGAAACACACACACACACACACACACACACACACACACACACACACACACACACACACACACACACACACGCGCGCACACACACACACACACACACACACACACACACACACACACACACACACACACACACACACATTCATGTATATTTATATATGTATACGTATATGCTTTTATATAACATTTTGATTATATACTTCAATTTTAAACATATTGCTTGCTATATATAATCAATATGCCTTTTATTGTTATTTACACCTAAGAAATCTTATATTCGATCTTCACAGGCAACGCTCACTTCATGTCTAGGTATATATTCATTTTTTTTTATCTTCACGCACAATCCCTGACGGGGTAGCCAGAGAGAACAGATCGCCAAGTGTCACGATCTTTACAAACCTCTTTCGCTTCTTTCAGATTCATTATCTTCTTCATGCATGCACGTCTAGGTATCCGAGTACTCTTGACCCTACCCTCTTCGAGCAATTTGCTCACATGGTCTTCGAAAGTTAGTCTCGGTCTACCTCGACACCTTTTAATATTAACTTTCGCGCTATATATTTTCTTCACCATTCGGTCTTCACTCATTCGCTCAACGTGCCCAAACCACCGAAGCACGCCCTTATCAATTTTTGTGATAAGGTCATCTTTCAAACCTGCCATATTGCAAATCTCTTCGTTTCGCTTTCGGTCGACCATGGTAACGCCGCACATTTTACGAAGAGATCGCATCTCCACTGCATATATATATCATCATATGTATATATATTCATCGAATTGTAATAAAGCCAAGAGGGGGAGCCAGGAGACCCATAGCACAGGGTTACCTAGTTTGGGCTCCTGTCTCCCACAACAACTTAAAACTCTTAAACTATTTATGTAAGAAATGAAACTGTATAAAAAGTGGGAGAAATAAATAAATATTATTATTATTATTATATATATATATATATATATATATATATATATTTTATGGGATAGGGTGACAAACGAGCACACAGTCCAACTGATGGTAAGTGGTTGCTGTGGCCCATAAACATCTACATCTATCCTCGTTTGCGAATCAAAATGCAGATGCGTTGCCACCCGTGAGGACTAAGATGGAATGCCTCCTTTCCAGTAAAAAGGGTCTCCGCTTCTCTACACTGACCATACGAAACACAGCAGTGTTAAGCTGCTATTTTACGCCGGTATTCTGTGAGAGCGTGGTCCTTCCCCGGTCGAGCCGACCCACTCGTGTTACAACTATACTACTAATATAGCTGCAGCATGGCTCTACCATATATATACATTAAATACAGTAAAATAAATAATACATAAATAAATAAAAGCCCAACCAGATGGAAGCCCTCGGCTGGGGTGATCAGGCCAAGGGTTAGGGGGAAAGGGAAAGAAACCGGCGGACGATGCGGGTCTTATCTCTTTCGACTTTCACGAGGTTCTCATCATACGAAATGGTAATGTCGACCAAAAATATCACTGACTGTGCCCGGTCAATATCGGGCTTATTCGCAAGAATAGTCGTATCTGTGATAATGGCCCGGTCTCAGTAGAGCCTGGTGCTGGTGCGGCTTCGGGCATGTACTTATAATAAGGCAGTTTCCGATTTCAGACAGCCTTGATAACTCTTAAAAATAGAATTAAAAAATAATGTGAGTAATGAATTTGTTCGAATCGAAAACTAAATCGTATTCGAAATCATTTTTAAGAATAAGAGTTTTTCAAATTCAAATTCAAATTGTTTATGGCATGTCACATTACAAATTTAAGATGTTACATTTGATAGGTATACATGTGATGCCCTGCAAGGGCATAGCAACACTAGAGGACTAACTATTTTTGTATAATCTAACTTTTAAACATAAATTATAAAATATCATATCGTCAACATTCAATATTATTCTATATAAATTACTTAAATTAGAAATATAATATAGTCGAAGTATTCTTTCTTTGTCATTATTTATCGTCAAAAAATTTTTTCAAAGTATAGTAACATTTATTAATAAGGAATGTTATTAATTTTTTATTAAATTGCGCAGGGTTTTCTAGGATTTTTATAGAATTCGGTAAATGGTTATAAATCTTTATTGACATAACGTGGGGGCTAGTCGAAACTAATTTTAGTTTGGAGAAGGGTATCCTAAGCTTATATAAATTTCTATTATTTCTTTTAGTTCTTGTAATAGGTGAGTACAATTTTTTTTTACGAATTTACAAGACTCGAGGATGTAGATAGACGTAAGTGTTAGTATTTTATATTTAATGAAATGAGGTTTACATGATTCCATTTGGTCTAAATTCGTTAATATTCGTAGACACTTCTTTTGTAAGATAAATAATTTGTTTACATTACAAGAGTTTCCCCATAATACGATGCCATAGGAGAGTACCGAATGAGCATGTGCATAGTAAGCCGCAAGGGCAGTCTTAAAATCTGTCACACGTTTGAGGTATTGTGGAGCGTAAATAAAAGAGGATATTTTTTTTACAATTTTTTGTATGTGCTGTTTCCAACTCAAATGCGTATCTAGGTCTATTCTTAACAAAGTAGCAGAGTTAACAGTTTCTAGTTTTGTGTTTTTATAGCTATAAGATATTTGTAAAGCAGTTTTTTGGTAGGGTTTAAATTGAATAATTTTAGTTTTATTAAGGTTAAGTTGTAGATTATGTAATTCTAGCCAGTTAGTAATTTTATCTAATGTATAGTTTAATTTTGTTGTTAAATCCGTGGAATTAGTGCAAGAGATTAAGATGGAGATGTCATCGGCAAAGAACACGCATAGATCGTCCAGTATGTTTGGGAGATTATTTATGTAAACAAGAAACAAAATGCATCCCAAAACACTACCTTGTGGGATAGAACCAGTAATGACAGTTGCATCAGATCTAACATGTGTAATTTACAGAGTTGTACCTTACACGCTGAAAACATTTTTTTAATTTGAACTGAAATATTTAGAAGCTTTGGACTAGCATACGAGAGAGACAGAGCGGGAAATATAAAAATAAATAGACATAAAAATCATAACACTCCTTTGGCCATAGTTATTTTTAAAAAATCAGTAATCGTAGTTAAATAAAATTATTACGTGTAGTTAATAATTTAAAAATATAAGTAAAAACATTTAGCTTATGTACAATTTGTTATTTAAATTTGTTATTACTTTTTAGACGAAGATCTGGTTGTTTCCTGAAGGTACGCGGAATAAAGATTGCACGTGTTTTTTGCCATTCAAAAAAGGTGCATTCCATATGGCCATTGCTGCTCAAGTCCCAGTCATACCTGTTGTTTTCTCGCCGTTCTATTTTATAAATAATGAAAAAAAAATTTTTAATAAAGGTAAGGCAAAAAATGTTCTGTAGTAATAATATGAAGGTAGGGACTGACATGAGTATTTGCTCGATGCTAGCACGTTACAAGTCGAATATTCGGCATTTCAGTACAGCGAGCCGAACAGCTCGATGACAAGCGCCGAGCATCCTAGCGGGCTTCACCAGACTGTCGGTTATTTGGAAAAATCCCTTTGAAATTTTAAATTAAAAGCTAGAGCGAGCACCGCCGAGAGCGCTCTCGTTGCTCTATTTTTATGTCGTGGTATTTTTGCGTTTGGTAAAATGCAGTGGAGTTAGGAAAAAACAATTGTTCAATCCGTCAGCTTTATTTCTCATTTTGAACAAATTATTTGTCCAAATATGCTTTCTTTTCTTCTTTAAGTAACAATAACGGATTAAAAGGAACACAGCACTCACTACGTCTACTTTCTCCATTTCGACTACAAATACTTGACTTATTGGAGCACAGTCAAGCATGTTATATTCGTCACAAGGATTCAAGTGTCATAAGCATTTGCTCACAACGAACAATGCTCGATGCGAATATTCACATCGTGCAAATGCTTATGTTAGTCGACACCTTTATAGACATGACATTGTTGCAATGTCAGGCTCCTTAAGTCCACTGCTTAGTACAAATATTATGTAAAACTTTTTAAAAATGCGCCAGTAAGTGTGAATTCTTATAAAAGTTGCCTATACAACTGATGAAAGCAAAGCGGATACTGTCTCACCGCTTATCTTGTGTTCGGTACTTTTGAATTTAATCGGCCATCAGAACCTCGTCTGTTAATCAATAGCAGTACTACCTGCAAATGAGATTGACACATTTCCCCTTATAGCTCATTAACAGATCATTTTAAATCTGGCATAAAAACGTCAATGGTGTGAACCCTCTTGTATTGCGATCACCATGAGGGGCGATCAAAAAAATCCAAGGACTTAGCAAAATGTTAAATTGTAATTTGTAACTCTTGGGAGAAAAATGGTCGACTTGGGAGTTTCTCACCGCTTTCGAACCGACTTTCAATAAAAGCGTATGACGTATTAAAAAAAAACTACTTACTAGATCTCGTTCAAACCAATTTTTGAAGGAAGTTTACATGGTAATGTACATCATATATAGTTTTTTTACTTTTATCATTCTCTTATTTTAGTGGGGGGGGGGGGGGGACACTCATTTTACCACTTTGGAAGTGTCTCTCGCGCGTTGTTTTTCTTTCTATTTTTGTTTGAAAATCTTAATGCGGTTCGCAGAATACATCTACTTACTAAGTTTCAACTGTGACATACGGAAGGACAGACAGACAGACATGACGAATCTATAAGGGTTCCGTTTTTTGCCATTTGGCTACGGAACCCTAAAAAGGATTTTTTTAAAGACTGATTTTAAATAAAAATATTTCCACTTTGACCTCTTCACAAGGGAAGAGGTTCATGTCCTGTAATGGACTTTTATGGGCCGATAAACAAAGAAAGAAAAATGGCACGGGTAAAAAAAATTGAGTTTAGAGGCGCCTTCCTCAATATTTCTTACACTATAGGTACTATATTTTAAACAGATTCGCTTTACATGGATTCCAAATTCCGTTTAGAAGAATGTCTTTACATATAACTTATATGTGTGTTCTAAGGACAACTAACGAACACACAGGTTGACTTACTATCAGAATTTTAAGTGAATGAATGAAGTGTTATTTTCAATTGGGACACAAAAATGCAAATGAGATGAATCTAATTATTACATTTTCTGGGTCAACTTTTACCAAACTAACAATCTGTTTCAGGTCATGTTGTCATGCAATGTTTGGATCCCATACCTACAAAAGGATTAACCCTAGACGATGTCAAGGAGCTTACGAACCAGGTGCGAGAAAAAATGATGACTGTCTACAAAGATCTATACAAAGAAGTAATTGCTAATTTGCCATCGGCCTATCAACATACAAGAGTGGGTTAATAGCTTTAAAGAAAACTTAGTATTAACTAGATAAATTATAACGTGTAGTTTATACTTTACGTGTCATATCATTTATATAAAAATATTATTCACTTACAACAGTGGGCAAAATGAAAAAAAAAGGAAAGAAATTAATTGTTTCTTCTTGTTTAGTTCCTACAATATTTCATAGTGTCCAAATAATAGTCTGGTCGAGAAGAGAGTTTTCTGAAAAAAATCGTTCCAATTCTCCAAAAAATTTGAGCTATGGCTCATTCGATTCGGAATGTTATTCTGAGAAAAGTTTTTTATTTTTCTTCTTCCGTAAACAAAAATTGCAATAATTGTTACTAAACTAAACTAAAAAATAGGCTCCAGATTTTTGGAAATAACTCGAAAACTATAAAAAATAATGTAAATTACAAAAAAATATCCTTAGAGAGGACTATATATAGTTGATGTTGTTAGTTGTATATTTACAACTAAAAACTCCTGACGTCCGGAAATCTATCTCCATTATAATATATAGTTTTAATTTAACGCTGAAAATAGGGCTCCGCGAGGCCGTTGCAGCCGTTCTGTTTTTAAAACATGTAATTTTATTTTAAAAATTTTAAAAATTCTGGTATCATCTGGACACATGAAAGAATAAATCATCCTTGAAAAAAAATTATTTCGTTTTTCAAAAAGTTATAAATTGTTATTAATTGTTATTATCTCTGTGTTAACAAAAGCCGACATAAAAGTTTAATTTAGTTGACAACGTACGGTTAAGTAAGAACTACCATAAACTTTATTGGAAATTCTGAAAAGAACAGATAAACATTCTAAGCAACAGTGCTTAATAAAAGCACATATCTATTATGGAATTCAAGCCAAAAAAGTGCAGATTCCATTTCCTAGTAAACAAAACCCCTCTATACACTCACAATCTCATAGCATCTAGGTAAAACTTTGTTAGTGTAACCCGCAACTTCACGACTAAGCGCGTATTTTGCGTGTGGGCAGAACTTAGTGCTATTGTAACTACCCTAGCAACTCTGCAGTTTTTGTAGTCAACCGCCGTTTTAATTATGCAATACAAATCTTTCACTTACCCTTTGCGAAGAAGTTATATTGTTTTTTTTTATGAAAAATTTCATTAGGCTCGATTTGAGGACGACTTAAATTTTAATTTAGACTAAAATATTGTTCAGTAAAATGAGTGCTCCGTATACACAGTTCCTGCATTTATAAAAGCAGCGACCCTTATATTTTTTCACATGCGAAAGAATGTTAAATGTTTTTTCACATGAGAATCAAATGCACAAATACAATCCAAATGTTTAAAAGTAATACAAACTAATTTTGTATCATCGCGCAAGGCCGCACTTCCATCTATTTTAAAGAACAAAGCGAACACCGAACGAACCGAAAAGGAAGCATCCTTATAAACTCAATATTTGGTTCACAGTCAGTATATTTCCGCTGGTTGAATGTAGTTAAACATATCAATATTTTATTAAATTTTGTTGTGTTATGTTTCAAGAATGTGGCAGGAAATATTTTTGTTATTTTGTATGTGCTTTCTAACTGCTCCATTATTTTCTAAAAGTGTTTTTCATATTGAACCCAGCAAAATAAGATTTTACCTGTTTTTCTGCATATTTTACTTAAGCTGTGGTTTATTAGCTTTTGTGCTTTGGCCATTTTTCTTATTAAGGCCTAAAAGTGTTTATAATGCTCAGTAAGTATTTCTCGTATTCTACTTTATTAATCACAGAAGAGATATGAATAAAGTTCTAACATTTATGTAAAGTATGTGTATTACATATTATAATGGTAATTAATTTAGAATATGTGCATATAAATAAAGTACTACCGCATTAACACGTCCCACTGTTGGGCACAGACGTCCTCTTATTTCTTATATTAGCAAATCTTTAATAAGTCTTCAATATTGATTAACATAATTTTATTATTACAAGCTTTATATTAGCGTGACCAGTATTTATGTATGTATGTACCTATGAATGTAATGGATTTTTGTAATTCAAATTCGACTTATTTCTAAACGACTGAATTTGCTGAAATTCAAATTCTTTAGTCATATTAAAAACCGATGACAGTACAATACATTCATAACTATGATCATGTGTATGCTCATAATAATGAAGACGTACCGAATTTTCAACTATAGAAAAACGATTTTTTTCAGTTGTATTGTTATTATAGGAAGTTTAAAAAACTTTTAATTATGCTGCCGATTTAAAAGTTCTTACATGAATAATGTAATATATTATGTCTAAAATAAATAATTATATTCGTTAATAATCAATTTCATTCAAATATCCCCCCCCCCCCATATCATCATACACAAGTCAAACAAATATTTGACCTGTGATGTAAATCATCATAATTACAGCCCTTCACTGCTGAACATAGGCACGGTCCCGAGTCACCTGCATCCATTGACTTTCTGTATGTTTTACCAGGTCGTGACTCAATCTAGTGGCGGGACGCCCTACACTTCGCCTGCCGGTATCAGGCTGCCACTCAAGAACCTTTCCTTCCCATCGGTAGTCGGTTATTCGACCTATATGAACGGCCCATTGCCACTCCAGCTTAGTTATCCATTGGTCTATGTCGGTTACTCTGGTTCTACTGCAAATATCCTCGTTTTTAAGTAGTGCTGCCCAAATGCAATAACAAGACGAGACTTAGACAGCCCTGGTCTTGGTTTTGGTCTTGGTATTGCGCCCCCAGTCTTAGTCTTGGTCTTGGTCTTGCAACAAGAGTCTCGCAAGTCTCGCAATTAGCCTATTGGTATTTATTGAACGTTACTTTAGATCTAAGAACAACTTAACAAAGTAGGTACATTTGGAGCTTGTATGGACATAGCCATAGTAAACACCTACCACGTTAATAAATGTCTAAACATTTAATGAGAAATTCGAAAAATCAACTGACACCAGGTTTGAACCATAAAGCAAATACAAAGAGGAGACGTTGTAATTAAAATCATGGGATCATCTTCGAAATTTTCAATCTATACGTGGTAGAGCCATACTGCAGCTATATTACTGGTATATTTGTAGCACGAATGGGTCGGCTCGACCGGGGAAGGACCACGCTCTCACAGAATACCAGTGTAAAATAGCAGTAGATGTCTACGAGCCACAGCAATCACTTACCATCAGATGGACTGTGTGCTCGTTTGTCACACTGATCCTGTAAAAAAATCTCAAAATCAGTTATTCCATACAGAATTTCGTACAAACACCATATAATATATAACTATTTTTTAAATAATTTGTGAATATTAGTCAGACATTTAAATATAAAAATTAAACTGATAAAAATGAGGCCTTATCATTTATATGACACGTATTCAGAAGAAAAACCTATACATAATACACACAAACATATTTTTATTATAATACTTTCGCTATTAATAAATTATTCATTTTTAAGTATTTCTGGTCTACATTCATAACTATGAACTTAAGTACTAAGTATGGCTTAAAATGAATTTTCCCGTTAATCGGGTAATAGTTAAGCTGCTGGCATATACAATTTTTCACGCACACTAGCATCCTTGCAATTGTCTTAAACACACTAAAATATTGAGATGCCGCATTCACGGAGCTGCTATTTTCAAGTAGTGCGGTATCTAGTTAGAGTGCGCGATGACCTATTATTAATCTATGAATTAAATCTATTGAGTATTTCATGGAAATCTGACGTTCTTGTCATAATTCAATTAACACATTACACTACTGACACTACGTACTTCGTATGCATAAAATTAAACTAGGTAAGGATGGTCGTTATTGTCTAATCAAAACAACGATTCAGTAAATAAATGTGCTAGGCACTTCACGAGTTCGCGCGCAAATGTAAACAACGAAGTGAAAGCATTGTTGCCATTCCAAGCGCCTAGTCATATTTTTTTTTACAATAGAAAAGAGGTTGGTTATTCAATTACTTATAATAGGTTTTACATAAAAACAACCTTGCATATTATTTTATTAGATAGGGTGAATGCCCCTATTACCAGCCTTTTAGTGCCAATTTCAACTTTAAAAATTCCTGCTATTTTAATGAAGGCACAATATTTTTAAACATTTATTTTAATCGATAGGTTATTTTTGGACAAATGTAATAAACATTTATTTACAATCATATTGTTAGCCGTTATGGCTCAAATTCCAGCCACCCTGATCAACCGAATGTCGTACTTTTCTATACCTAATTCCAGCATAGCATAGAGCTATGCCTTTTGAGTTTTTGGTAGGTACCTATTGTAGGTAAGTTTTAGGGACACAGAAATAAATTCGTAACAACTCTTAATTTTGAATTATGAATGTCATAAGCATGGAATATGTATTAAGGCAGACGACAACATTATTTTATTTTAATGTTTTACTACTTAACTTACTGTGTTTTAATTTAAAGCAGTTCAATAAATTAAAACAAATTATGATAAAATATTATGTAGTACATCGATTTCTAATAGTTTAATCATCCAAGTTTTCTAATCATCATCACCATTACAACCTTACACAAGTCCACTACTGAACATCCTTCTAGATAGACTGCCGCAAAGCCTGGTCCTAAACCACATTCCTTGTTTTTCATTTATGTTCTAAGTTATAATTAATATTACTAAGTTATGGATTTTGCTTGTATCTACTATATTTATTGCTTGTTTTTTTTTCTTTCTCAAAAAATAATTGAATACTTACATAAGGTGTTCTTAATATACACCGAATGTCAGAGAGAAAAGTTAGTACATCTTTTGCTAAACTTTAAAATCTAAAACCAATTTTAAAACAGCCGAATTGATCATAACTCCCTTAGGTATAAAATAAGTTATGATCTAATTAATGGTATTTATTCCAGTTTATGACAGCCCTGATTTATAACGCCGCTGAAATTAGGTACATACTTCTTATTAGGTACATTACACCAAATAACAACAGCATATACAAATAATAAATAAATAACATCCTGACGGCTGACATTGTGCACTCCATACATTTCTTATGTCTAGTTACAGCCCCATTAATATCCGCTAAAAGAAAATAAATAACTTGTAAATTTAAACAAAAATAACACCATTACTATGTCTATAGTCATATTCATACAAATCAAAAAGCCTATATATGAGATAATGTAAAGTAAGCGATTTAACGTGGTATAGCCATGCTGCAGCTGTATTACTGGTATAGTTGTAGCACGAATGGGTCGGCTCGACCGGGGAAGGACCACGCTCTCTCAGAATACCAACGTAAAATATGTATTATTATTAGGTATTTCATCTTAGTCCTTACGGGTGACAACGCATCTGCATTTTTGTCACCCTTATCTTGAAAAAAATATTAATTTTACCAGAATTACAACTTGTCCAAAAATTAGGAAAATGAGCGTTTTTCATTGCTTACGTGTTTTGATTGTTAATTTAACACTTAGGTTCAAAACTAGAATGAGATAATATTTGAAATATACTTTCCTTTAATTACGGAGCATTTTTTAGGTGACAATATTTATAGTTAAGACTACTAGAAATCTTATTTACGAAGTAAAAAGGCGAAAGAGCTGGAATTAGGGGCATGGCTGGTATTAGGGGCACCCACCCTATAATTAATTTTTACAAATAAAACCAACATGCACGGCCGTAAGTATACCTGAGTATATGATTTTAATTCTAATTCGATACCTATACGCTTTCCCGAGATAAAGGGTCTTGACAGGCAGACGGACGGACGGACAAAAAATGATAGGAGAGACCGGGGCCACAATTAACAAAAATTGCATTTTTAGTTGTAACTTCGAAATTATTAAATATTAAGACTTCATTTTGATGTGACATGATGCTTTAACTATTCAAGTATCATTTTACAAGTACTAAGATAAATCAAACATGAAATAAGTGATGTCATAAATGGAACATTATTTCTCAAAAAAGTCAGTTGTTAATTCTTACCCCATCAACGGGGCTAGAATTAACAGCTCTGAGGTAAGTATTAACATTATGTTATGCCAACTATTCAAGAAGAAAACAAATATATGCATGGAATTATTTTTTTATTAATAAAAGTGCTATTAATACAGACGTGTTTGGATCATCTTTTTTATATAAATTGACATTACAAATCACAAAATATCTAAACATGAAAAAAATAAACCAGTTTAATTAACTGTTAAACTATTTTAGATATCAATATTTTTTAGTCACTTTTTCTTAACATTTATCAGTTTTACACCTGTCATCAGTTATAGTTTCTATGCGCAGAATTAAACAATTATGCAAACAACGAGATGAGATGAGGTGGAAATTGGTATTTTCCTTTAACTTACACAACATGAATAAAATGTAGTCTACATCTACACTATATACAATTATAAAGACGAAAGATTTGTTTGTTTGTTTGAATCGAATAGGCTACGAAACTACTGGATCATTAGAATCCTACATTATCCCTGATGAACATAGGCTATACAATATTTTCAAAAAACTTCGTTAATGTAACCCAAGGTGTGAAAAAAATACCAAAAAGAATCCTTATATCGCGTACGCTGCGGAAACTATTGATAATAGAGCAAAGTAATGTACTTCAGTTTTATAGAGGATATCAATATCTACAAAAAAGTCTCCGATACCATATGTTTAAATATTACAGTTGTGACACAATAACTACTTTTTCATGTTAAAATGTCAAATAGTAACGACGGTACAAAATAGGACACATTATTCGTATCAGTACCTGTATCATGCATAACCAACAATTACGTTACATGTAATTTTAGTAACATATTTCATTTTTTAAATCTTTGTTAATTCAGCAACCGTCCGTCGTGATGTTTCTCTCGAAGTTCGCATGTCGCAAGGCGTAGACACGTGATATACGTGGATGAAACCGCGGGGCACAGCTAATTTTTTTATAAAATAAAACAATACTAAAAAAATAGCAACGATTAGGAACTAAATTGAGTATAACAAAAGGATATTTATTCGTACTCATCATCCGAACTACAATTCAGGCAATTGAATGATGTGACGTCAATTTTGATACACCCAGCTTGGGCTCAGCCATTGCAAGAGATATATTAAATCCTGTCACCATCTGATAAATCTTTCTTGTACCAGACGCCACAAAGAATACATAGCTTTCTTTCCTGGAGTATCTGGCAGATTTTTAGCCCAGTTACGATTAAAATCAGCTTGTGGAGGAGCTTTTCAGTTAGAGGTCTTTCAGAGGTAGCTTAGGAATAGGTTTTTTTGTACCTAACTCATTTCCGCTGGTGCACTCGCTTTTTTTACAAAATGGAATAGTGATAATAGTAAAACGAGGCAGAGTCCAAATTCTTTTGCTACATATCGGTAATTTCTGTTTTGCTCCATTACTTCTAGCACAGTCAACTCGTAGACCCGTAGATTTGGTGCCTCGAGTAGTTTTTCGTTTATACATACTCATTACATGTGTAATTCTTATTGAAATTACACATTACATGTGTAATTTCAATAAGAATTACACATGTAATGTATATTGAATAAAAAATATTCTATTCTATTCTATTTATGCTGTCATAAAAAACATACTATTATTACTTATACACAAACAGTAAGTTTCCTTGTTAATATTAGCCCTCGCATCCGGGGTTGGTATTAACATGTTAATACTAACCCCGCCGATTTGTTATTTATAGCCCCAAAAGCACATTTTTGGTTTTAAATAATATAAGCAAATATTGGTTAATAAGTTAGTCAAATTAACAATGAAGCATTATTAAGTATAAAATATGCATCTGAGGAAATAAAAAACATAATCATAATAAAGTTTATTATGAGCATAAATCAAGAAATTGTGAAGTTAAAAATGTTCGTTACTTGCGTAAAAAAGAAGTCTGGTTTGCAAATCAGTTACACGATGCGTGGAGCACAATTGACCAGTACCGAGTCATGCGGCGTGATCTATTCGGCGTTTTAAAACATACGCTGAAGGTATGTATAGTTTTAGAGAAATTCGCTTGTTAATACTTACCTCTGTTAATTGTAGCCCCGACTTCCCCTACCTACTATGCGTTCCAAATAACAATAAGGCGGTCAAAGACGCCATCTTATGCTGCGACGTCATTAAACAAAACTTCTGAAATTTTGTAAATATGGTACCTATGTTTAGTCTTTTTAGGTACTTAAATAAATTAAATAAATATCCTGGACATTTCACACATAAGTAGTCCCTGATCTCCCTTAGTGTTCTGTGAAACCTACTGTACTAGGTATGGAGGCCTGAGAAATACATAGATAAGTATGTAGTTATTTAACACCTAGACACACAGCAAACATCAGTGTTCGTCACACAAATGTTTGGCATGTTTGGACATCGAACCCACGACCTCAGGATCGGCATCCAGAGCTACTAACCACAGAGCGAAAAGGTCAGTGAAATAGTTATTGGTTATCCACTTTTATTATTCTGATTCGGCTTCTGGCAGGCAGCAATGGTGAAAAAATGGCGTCTCCGCTGGTCCTATTGTTATTTGAATCGCATAGTAAGTACTTACACATACCTAAACACAGTCACAACTCTTTGTGTGGTAAAAAAACTAGTAGCTACGTAGGTACTAGGTAGTTAGGTAAGTCCTAAAGTATTATAATGTGAATACCTATTTATTATCATACGTGTCGATCATGGATGAGGGGGTGCGTTTCCACTGAGGCGGTCTTTACTCCGCCCCCCTTCATTTGAGCCGGGATCACATCCGGATTAACTCATTAATATAATAGCTACATAATAACCAGTGCGTGTTGCCAGTGATGACTTACGGATCTGAGACGTGGTCCTTCACTGCTGGCCGTGTGAGGAAGCTCAAGGTCGCTCAGCGAGCTATGGAGAGGGCTATGCATGGAGTTTCTCTGCGTGATAAACTTAGAAATGAGGATATCTGCAGTAGGACCAGAGTAACTGACATAGCCCAACGGATTAGTAAGCTAAAGTGGCAGTGGGCCGGTCATATAGCTCGAAAAACCGACAACCGATGGGGAAGAAAGGTTCTTGAGTGGCAGCCTCGTACCGGTAGGCGAAGTGTAGGGCGACCCCCCACTAGATGGAGTGACGACCTGGTAAGACATGCAGGAAGTCGATGGATGCAGGTGGCTCAGGACCGTGCTTTGTGGCATTTCTTGGCGGAGGCCTATGTTCAGCAGTGGACTTATGAAAGGCTGTAATGATGATGATGATGATGATAGAGTTTCTAAATAGATAATCAAATATGGATAATAAAATGCTCACCATCATCTTCTGATTGGTCCATGACAAATGAACAAGATAAAACAAATTCACTCCACTCACACGATAACAAAAACCCGCGCAAACGTCTTGCCTCAATCAAATCTGTCAAAGTGATCCTCAAACACAATTTACGTAGCAGCTAACGCATATTTCTTACCTTATTACTCTAACGAAATAGTGTACTGGGTTCTCTGTCACACGCAGAACGCGACGTTGCCGCTTTGTGTTTGCGCACCTATTTGTCAGTTTTGGCTCTGGACCACTTAGTCTAAGTAAATGTCGCATATAAGTTAAATATATTCTGGATGTAAGAAATCATATTCAGTATGATTTTTTCGACCGTTTATCGACCAACAAATATTGGTCAAATCGCTGACGAATATGTTGAAAACTAATAACTGCAGATCCACCAACGTCACACGCGCATCAAGGATTGATCAAAGTATATCAGTTTGCGCGACGCAGAGCTGATAATTTAAATGTTTAATATTTTAAATGTTTCTTTATTAAAATTAATTATTATTTATTAATAATAATAATAAAGAGCCGCCACAATATCAATGATATGTTGCAAACCGTCAACATTCATTGCTATGCGGACGGAAACACTGGTGATGCTCTATACAACGACGGTGCCAATCTGTCTGAACTCGAGCCTTTGCTGAATAAAATCTCGGATTGTGGGCGACTATATATATATAACTACCACTCACTGACTGATTACCACGATATCTCAGGAACTATAAAACATACAAACTTGAAGTTTGTAAGGTGGGTCCTTTTATGGCATAGAGATCAGTTAAGAAACGGTTTTGAGAAAATCTATCCCTAAATGAGTGAAATGGGAGTTGGAAGTTTGTATGAAAGTCCTACGTTTTTGAAGTTAGAGACACGAAAATTGGCATTAAAGTTATAAGTTTTCAATAATAAAATCCTGAATGAGCTGTTTACGAAATTCTAACCCTAAGGGGGTGAAATTGGAGTAAAAGGTTTCATGCAAGTCCTATTTTTTTGAAGTATAGATATGAAGATCGACATTTACGTTACTAATATTTACGTTATTTAAGCTTTACCTATATAGCCTCTTTATACTTAGGTAAGACTTGCAGGGGGAAAATTTCAAAATCTCATAGGAAATCAGATATTGTACGCGGACGAAGTCGCGGGCGGCCGCTAGTTACATAATATGTGTTATGTAACTGTGTGATAAGTATATTTTTTCTTACCTGTCCACTTTTTCCGGCGGTTATAAAAACCTTGTGATATTTCCACATAATTATGGTTTTTCAAGAAGAAATGTTTGTGATTCCTTTTTGTGGAATAATATTAGATGCTTCCTTAAGCCTGAAGTGTTTCTGTTTTTTATTTTTATTTCAACCTTTTTATGTTGGCATAATTTACACAAAGCAATTTGGGATGCATGAATTATGTAGAAAAACTCATCAAATTTGCTTTTAGGTCTTTTAGATCTATAACTCTAACTCTCAGTCTCACTACTCCGACTAGAACTATTCGACTCTTCGTCCCTCATGTCAAATTGTAAACTTATTACTCCGAGAACAACAAGGATTAGAGTAAAAACAATTAATACATTAGACTCGAAGCAAAGCACAATTGGGAATGACTGGAATTAAAATAAATACTACTATTTGTAAGTACACGCCGAAAGACCGACAAAGGAAAGTTCGGCATTCAGATAGGTATAGTGTGCCTACGTAAAAATGAAATGTAAATATGTAAATAAAATTGTGTATATTATGTTCTTCTTGTGATTGAATTAATCTACGTTAATTACATTAAATTTGCCTTCACTCGTTTGAAATTCAAAATTCAAATATGTTTTATTCAAGTAGGCATTAAAAATACACTTTTGAATAGTCATATAATCACTGTTTTCCCCAATTTTTTCTTTTCCATGTCCAGGGGTTCTGATTCTACTGAGAAGAATCATGGAAGAAAGTAAGAAACTCAGTAGTTGCTCTTTTCAAAATATTTTTACAATAGTACTATAATTATGTAAAGCGATAAGTCAAACATAAAATGTCAAATGTATGTATTCGTGTCCATTCTGAGCACCCGGAAACTTATTTTATTCTTTGGAACATGTACTCTGTGGCGGCATTCAAGCAGTGTCAAATGTAGTGCATGCGGCGCGGCGGCGATGATTGAATGCGATATCAATAGAAGCCGTCGGCGTGTGTATCTTGACCTTGTACTTCCGAATAGCTGCAAAATTTCTTTGACAGGTCAGTATTCGACCTTTGATGATGCCGACAACAAGACGTCGCGCACTATCAAAGTGCCGATGGTCAAAACTAGGGATGCACTGTTGTTTCTTTTAATGGATATTTTTCATCCGCTATGTATGTTTATGGAATTGTTCGTAATGCGCATAAGTCCAATTTTCAAAATTTTTTTTATATATTTTTTGCGTCTCATAAACTCCTAAAGCGTATACCCGAACTCCTATACTCCCTGAAACGACACTCATTCCTAACTGCAAGACGCAAGAGTCTCGCAGGCTTAGTCTTGTTCTTGCTCAAATCTTGCACGGTCAGTCTTGGTCTTGGTCTTGCTAAAATTAGGCGGTCTTGTTAGGCGGCAAGAACAAGACCAAGACTGCAAGACCAAGACTCATTTTGGGCAACACTAATACCTACTATATTTTATTTTAGGATTCGCTTTACATGGATTCTAAATGATGTCTAAAATAATGTTTTTATATATAGATTATAGGTATGTTCTAAGGCCAACTAATGAACTAATATGATGTGTACATTGACTTACTGTCAAAATGTTAAGAGAATGAATGTAGTGTCCCAAGACCAACATTTATTTTCGAATTGGACACGAAAATTTAAGTGAGTTGAATCAAATTATTACAGTTTCTGGTTCAACTTTTCTAAAATAATAATGTTTGTTTCAGGTCATGTTATCATTCAATGTTTGGATCCTATATCTACAAAAGGATTAACCCTAGACAACGTCGAGGAGTTTCTGAACCAGGTGCCAGAAAAAATGGTGACGGTCTACAAAGATCTATACAAAGAAGTAACAGCTAATTTGCCATCAGACTATCCATATACAAGAGTGGATTAAAAGTTTAAAAGAAAACTAGTACGAAAAGTAGTATTAACTAGATATATTATAATAACAATATAATATACTTATCTGTCTTATATGTCTTATCTATACTTATATGTCTCATTTCATTACTACAAAAAGATTATCCAAATATAAAAATGGACAAAAAAAGGAAAGAATAAATTATTTATACCTCTTTAGTTACTAACATATGTAATAATTAGTGTTCAAATAAGGAGAAAGTACAATAAAAAATATGTGAAATTTCCAAGTGACATGTCTTAATAATCAAAAGAAAATTACCTCGATATTTTTGATTTTCTCTTCATTTGGAGTGCCGGTAGTCTTCTTAAAGTAAAAAGTCACACTTATATTAGTCACACTATAAGTAGTAAATATAAAAAGTCTGAAGGTATACGGTCCACTGCCGGGACATGCATCTTTTTTTATCTCTAAGAGTGTTATGGAGCAATTAGTTTTTTTGTTTTTTGTTTCCAGTGTAGACGAACTGCACATGTTTTTAAGTGATAGAGCCATGCTGCAGCTATTTTATGGGTCGGCTCGGACTAGGACCACGCTCTCACAAAGCACCAACGTAAAATAGCAGCTTAATGGTGCTGTATTTCGTATGGTAAGTGTAAAGAACCGAATGAATTTTTACTAGAGACAAGGTATTCCATTCCATCTATATTCCTGAGAGCTGACAACGAATCTGCATTTTGATTCTTAATCGAGGATAGATATAGATGGCTATATGTCACAGCATCCACTTATCATCAGGTGGACTGTGTACTCGTTTGCCACCATTATTCTATAAAAAAATACATGTCCATGAACTATTTTTATCCCTAAGACATGCAAGTTTCATGTTTAACATTCTAACGATGATTAGCTTCACCGCTTTGTAGTGGTAAATCAGAACTTAAAATTGCAATTAACAATTTCAATGGTGCTGGCGGGTATCGAACACTGATTGTTCGCGTACCTACTGTGAAATTTACGGCGAGCACTTAGCTTCTGAGCTACTAGGATACTACAACTGCCACACAAATACGTTTTAATTGATTAAAAAAGGGAGGGGAATAAAACGAAATGAATTTTGCTTTAAATGACTAAATACTTGACAATGAGTATTAGACTTTTAGAATCAGAAAAAAACAGTGCCTTTTTATTTTGGAAATAAAACCTAATATAATCGCACGCATATATTATTATTTTTCTGTTTGTGTGTAAACCAAAATCGGGTCATTTTAGTTAAGATAATTTTAGATATTTTTTGCTTACAGTAAAAATAATTGCATTTTTCCTGTGCATATACTTAGTCTGTATTCAAAACTCAAGACAATGTAACGTTAACGTAAGAACTACTTATGCATTTTATTAGAAATTCTGAACGGAACGGATAAAAATTCTAAACATAAAAGCACATATTTATTATGGGACTCAAATCAAGAATGTGTAGATTCCGTTTCCTAGTAAACGAAACACCTCTGTACACTTGAATCGTAGAATATTTTGGAAAAGTTTGAGAGGAGTGTTAGTGTTATTGTAACACGGGCTGGTTTCCGAAACTTCACAACTAAGCGCGGCTTTCCCGTGTGGGCAAAACATAGTGCTATTGTAACCACCCTAGCTAACCCTGCTGTTTTTCTATAAGTTAAGACGTTTTAGTCACATAGCTAATATCCTTGCTTCTTGCTGAATGAAAAAATGCAATGGTGTCAGGTTCAACATGTATTCCATGGCCGCGGCAGGTTGTGTTGTGTCCGAGTGGTAGTCATGAATGCCAGTCTCTGGCATCTTTAAAGTTTACTCCTTGTGATAACTAGGCTGATTTTCTTTCACCAAAGTAGTGCACACAAGCATAAAACTATTTTCAGAGATTCCAGCGTTAACTGTCATCCTCTTGCACTGCCAGAATTTGATACTTGCCTGATTAATTTTACGATCTATGTAACCAAACTAATTTAACTTAGTGCCCGAAGAAAAAATGTACCAATGCATAAAAGGTAGTTAAATGGCACGTGAGTAATGGGTAAACATGACAATTTCAGTTTCGTAAGGATTTAAATTTAATAAGAATAATAATAGCTAAGAATAGTAGTAAGAAATACTATCTTACTACTATTTTTAGCGCTGCCTGTTTGAGATCGCAGTCATGCTTGCCGATTTGCCTATGATGAGTTTCGCCAGGTCGTCTGCATACCCAACAGTAAAAAAGTAATTTGCATTAAAATCCATGATTAAATCATTAATGAACAAATACCGCAGGAGAGGTAAGAGGAGTCTGCCTTGTGGGCAGCCATTCATTAAGGTAGCTGCTCGAGTCTCTCATGCAAATCGTCTCAGACTCAGATCTCCAATCCGTTGTTTTAATAATTGAATAACCGTATCTGATACTGAAGCGGTTGAAGTTGACGGATTATTACTTGCACTAGCTACTTTCCTGGTTACTGGAACGATGTCATTTATTTGGTCTGCCAGCTCTGCCATCTCCTCCAGGTTCATATTGACTTGCGATGCGACTATGGTTTGCAAATAAATTGGAAGTCTACTAGACTAGATAGTGCGGATGAAATCTGTCGATACGGTTGTTCCAGCTAAAAATTGCAGATGACTTAAAATTGCGATGGTTTTCCATCGCCTAGTTCCTCGTGCATCAGGAGCAGTTTGGTTTTGCGCTTTTGCGAAGCAGACAGTTGCCGTATCAAATCGGCCTTCAGCTTCTCATATTTCCCTGTAGCTGGTAGAGATACTACTACGTATTTTGACTTGTTTTTATAGGAGAGAGGGCAAACGAGCGTGCGGATCACCTGATGGTAAGTGACTACCGCCGCCCATGAACAACTGCAACACCAGGGGTACCAGGGGAATTGCAGATGCGTTGCCGGCCTTCAGCAGTATGTTGAGGTTCGATTTGCGATAAAACGTAATCGAATTTGGTATTATCATGGGTAATATTAGACAAGATGAACTGAACTTCGAGCTGGGCAAAACATAGTTCTGGGTCGTTGGGGTAAAAGACGGGGCTCCTTATTTCAACATTGCATGCTTCCATTGGTAATACGTCCTCGTTAGCCTCCATTTCCTTTTATTCGGGGTCATAAGTGAAGTGGTTATAGTGGATGGATTTGCTTCCCTATACCACCTACTAAAATATGATTAACTAAGAACTATTACCTACTTTATGTAAAAGTTCAAATTACAAGCAGTCGTAATTAAAAGTAGTAGAAATTTAATACAATTTTAATTACTTAGAATTTACTTACAATGCAAGGGTAAGTTCAAAACAGAAGTTACTACATATTAGAAAGGAGCAGCCCACAAAATGTATTATTAAAATTACGTTTCGCACTTGGTTATGCGCGAGCGCAGTGGGGGTCGATGGAATATGGCTGCAACGATACAGGATTACATACGAACATACGATATCAGGTGATCGTGACGTCACAGTGCAGTAGTGTGATTTTGTGCTGCGTTCTAGCGACTGCGTAAGTTGAAACAAACGATACGTCTTAGGGACCATGGACTTATAAATAAGGCGAACAGAATTTTGTTAAGAAAGGACTGATGCACTGTAATGGCGGCAGTGTAAGTATGTTTGCGTGTTATATAGGGTTTTCATGTGAAACAAAATTTTCCCATTTTTTTTTTTTATAAAACAATGGGTCAAAATATATTATTACTTTGACGAAATACTAATTCATTATTACAAAACTAATATAAATAACACATACGACAATTAAAAAAATCTAAGAATTTAAGATTTAGATTGTGATTGAAATCGAATTATTCTATTTCAATCAATTTCGATTTAAATTAATTTTATTACAAACATTATATTACACAAAAGTAGTATTATATTATTGGGACGAAATATATTATCAATATTTATTAAAGAAATATATAACAAAAAAACATATTATAGGTAACCAAAAAATTAATATAAAATTAATTTACAACATAATATTTTAGAATTAGTATGAAAAAATTTAGAAACAGCATGGTAGCGATCACCTCATTCTCAGGGGTTACTATCAATCATGTACTCTTTAGTAGATATACCCTAATACTCCTTACTAAACAATTTTTACTTGGTAAACATTTGAAACTTTGATAGATAAGGCCTGCATATTTTCTGGGACTTTGTTGTGAAAGTATACGCTTTTTCATTGCCCCATGAAGGAATTACTGACTCTTTTGAGTCGAATAACTGGTAAAACTAACTTGGGCTTGTTACTAGTATTTATAGAATGTAAATCACTATTTTAAATCAAATGTTATAGGTAAGAAGGTAACCAAAAAAACTATGTGTGTAATCGAATCTTTGTTAGGCAACCGAAAAATGGTTTATATAATATGAATGTTAATAATATATAGGACGTGATGATATTAATATGAAATTACCGAAGAAGATGATGAGCTAGATTTTTTTTTTACCATTAGTAGGAAAACCAAAAATGATTAGAATAGAATAGAATCATTTTAATTCAATACAGACAAAATAGACGCTACAAAATACATTCGATTTGGATGGAAGCCAATCTATTTCATTTCTACTCTCTCTAATTATATCAAGTATATTACGTTTTTTCTCCATACTTCATTGGTTTTAGGAAACCTTATAAAATAAGGAGATTTATATACTAAGTTATACATGGCATAAAAAAATTAAATCACCATTGCAGCCTTTTGTAGTGGACTATAATCGTAAAACACATTTAGGAACCTTCTTAACCGTATTTTAATCGGTTCAATTTTCATGAAACGGTAATTTAGTAAAAAATAAAAATCACTATTACAGCGCAACATTTTTTTTATAGTTTAGGGTGACAAACACAGTCTACCTGATGGTAAGTGGTTACTGTGATCCATAGATATCTACATCTATCCTCAATAAAGACTCAAAATGCAGATGCGTTTTCACCTGTGAGGACTAAGATGGAATGCCTCTTGTCCAGTAAAAAGGGTATCCGGTTCTCTATACTCACCACACGAAACATAGCAGCGTTAAGATGCTATTTTACGCTGGTATTCTGGGTAAGCGTGGTCCTTGCCCGGTCGAGCCGACCCATACGTGCTACAACTATACTACTAATATAGTTGCAGCATGGCTTTACCACGTACAAACATAATGGACTATGGCCAAAAAATGCATAAAACCGCATTATAATCGATCGGGTAATTTTTCAGGAAAATGGTAACAAAAAAGTACACATAAAACAACCTTAAGAGGTTATTGGGCAAACATATATACCGTATTCGTGCCAACGTGGGTAAAATTAGCAATTTCCCAAATTTCGGGTAATTTTTCCTATATATAATTTTAACAACGTCGTTCAAGTTGGACTTATCAAGTCGATTAACGTCTTGATCGATCAAGAGGTCAATCAATGGTGCCAAATTGGCTGAGCAGCCTTAGGGAGATTCACATCTTGTTTACCTGGAGCAGAGACAACTATTTTCCAGACATTATTTTTCTTTTAAATTTAACTAAATAATACATAAATCATATCATAAATCTTTATTTGCAAGAATCACGGTATAAAAAGATGTTACAATTTATATAGTGCAGTCGTGTTTCGCTAATAGTAGCATGTAAATTATAATTTTAAAATGTTTATACAATATTAATAATTATTTAAATCTAAAAATTCTTTTAAGTCATAAATGCATTCAATTTTTAATCAATCATACAAATGTTACAGTTATTAATAAGTTTTTATTCGACTAAAATAGCATATATAATATAAGTACCAAAGCATTACGGTCATATTAGTATTTATTGATACGTTTCTGTATTAAAGTTATTTTTCACTTGGCATTGTTTTCATTACATTTACAAAACATCCAGGGCAAGTGTGACATAAATTCATTTAAAAGCACATCACTAAATCGGTTAAAAACGGTCACACGTGCCCCATGTGGAGAAAGTCGTTTTCATTGATCATAAAATATATTGTTATTAGTATCATATCATCAATTTTGACGAAAACCACAGATAATAATAAAGTAATGACAAAACGAAGCGTACTGTCACACTTGCCTCATTAATGGGTAAGTGTGACAGTCGTCCACCTCAATTAGTTTTAATTACCTTAAATTACAAAATGCTACTTGTAGTTACTAAAATGCTTGATCAAACAAACAACCATTTATTAATTGATGTTATGAAACTGAATTATCTAAGTTCAATTCTTTGAGATTAGAAGTATTTAAGTGTCCATTATAGTTTCAATTAATTTATGTCACACTTGCCCAGGGTGCCCTTATAAATTTTTCGCTTCTTGGAGCCCTTCTTATACACACTTAACAAGATTACGCCATAAAAGGTTATTAAAGTTTTATATTTTGTTTATTATAATTTTTTTAAATCAACTAAGAAAGAAATATTCAAGAAACGTTGTTTTTTTTTTGCAAATGTTATGATACATCTGATTTGGCATCTAACAATGACATTAATTAATGCAGGAAAAACATGTTGGCGTCATTTGTTAAGAAAATATTTATAGACTGTCATTTGAAAATATTTTTAGTTTGGCAGTTTTTTCTCTTATTTTTTTTTGTGTAAAAATAATTATTCCCTTTTGGTTGTTGTTGAATATAGTATTGTGTAGATAAAGGTATAAAAACTATAGACATAATTTTGTTATTTATATTTTGTATTAGATAGTACGTATGTCCTCTATATCTCTCTCCCTGTCTCTCTCTATTTTTGTGCCTTTCTTTTTAAATTCATTTTTACTTTATACTTTTAGGCTAAGACTTGAAAGAAAAACATTTTCCTAAAGTCCTCACGTGGATACGGTTCCGATAGAAAAATGCTTCAGAATTTTAATTACTAATGTTTCAAAATTTTAATTGAATTATTTTTGAGTTGCTCTCGGAACTGTATTTCTCAGGATTTCTTATTACTGAAAATCAGCGTTATGGTATCGCCGCAAAATTATTCTGAGATATGATCTTTTTGACGTAACCAACGGAGTACAGTCACAAATTTTAACTTGGGTCCCATATATATACACTATATTATATGTATGGCAAATATTTAAGCATATTGTCTCTTTTTACTTTATTTAAGAATAGGCGAAAAGAAAACTGTGTACCCATTTTTAAGCATATTGAGTAGTGTAGTGTATGGTGATGTGGTATAGTTATGATATATCGATGAGAATCGAACTCGGTTTGTGTACATTCTAAGTTGCATGTCTGATTCTCGAAATATTAGCTTAAAATACTACAATATTCAATAATTCAACACTTCATAACAGATAAATTAATATCATTCGAATCAAATGATTCGTGCGATTTCTATGATAAATCTAAGTTGTAATTTGTAATTGAAAAAAATCTAAGTTGTATTGACAATTTGTAATTGAATACGGTCAAATTTATACTAAAAACAAAAATCAACATTCCGTTTTATGCTCAAGAATCATACACAAGTTGATTTAAATTTGATCTAATGTTAGCTTTCAACAATTAGTGATTTATAAATTTTCTCCTAAAATTACCCTTTCAAGACGTACAGTCAGTAGGGGTATAAATATACGAGTATCTTGTCATCTGGTTTGGCTTTATAAATATATAAAATAATACGATAAACATACATTAAATATAGTAAAATATATTAATAAAAAGTATATAAATAAATAAAAACCCAACCAGATAGAAGGCAGGGGGGACTAAACGGCGGAGAGTTAGGGGGAAAGGGAAAGAAACCGGTGGACGATGCGGGTGATATCGAGGAGCACCGCCTTTTGCATTTTTTTAAAGATGGGTGCAGTGACAAATCTTAGTTTAGTTACTTATTACATGTCTTACTGAATTTCATTTAGGCAAGAAGCTGTTACAGTATAGCCATAACTGAGCTACAGTTTCCACTATCCCATATTATCCCGTGGGTGTCGTAAGAATGTTTGCAAACCGCCTATCAAGTTTGGCAACTGTAGCAAATAGCCCTGAAGGCAATGAAGATTAAAATAATTAAAAATTAGGTAATTTACTTACTTATTTATTTAGGAATATTTGTTTTAGAATTACGTTAATCGATTTTGGCTTAGTATCAACCCTACGTTCATTAAGCGTAATCATTAAAGGCTCAAAGGGATACAATTAAAAGCAACGATCACAAAATGTCACGTACGAATGAATCGTAAATTTGCGTTATTGACGCTAACAATTAGAGCACAGGCCTCCTCCCATTTCTAAAAGGGTTTAATGCTAAAGAAATGTTCATATGATTGGCGGACTTCACAAATATTCAAAACATTTTTTTAATTTCTCTTTTTTTTAATTTCTCATGCAGGTTTCATCGCGATGTTTTTCTTCATCGCGGAGCACACGATAAATGAGTACTCAAAAGTAAAATAAACAATGTAATTGGCCCCGTTGCGTATTGAACCCGGATGGCTTGCGTACTGAAATTCACATAGCGCTTAGCCCGTGATTTGGCCCACGGCGCGTTTTACTAGGTAGATAGACATAAGTGTACATTATATACGAGTAATATAATTCTTAATTAAATATATATATATATATATATATATATATATGTCTGTCTGTTTGTTTGTCTAATCTCTGAATGGCCGAGCCGATTTTGACGGGATTTTCACTGGCAGATCGCTGATGTTATAAGGTATAGCTTTGCGAAGCGAACCCGCTGCCCCCAGCGCAGCAACTCATTGCTAAGCCACTACGCCACGGAGCCGTGAATAGATCATCTTAACATTTACAGCCATAAATGAATAATGTGAATTAATGTAAAGGGATATTGTGAAATACTTCAACTAATATCCCTACATCGAATGCATGTAATCAGCTAATGGAAACATATAATAAGTACTACGTGAGTTTTACTATCATATGAATTGCGCCTTTTAACAAATTGAGAACCGCGATCTTGTTTTGATAATATTAATACAATATTATTTTGATTTATACCATTTGAAATTTATGAACAGTTCCCATTCCTATTTAAAATTCATATATTACAATTAAATAAGATACGTAATTCATTTTTCTGATATCAACTGCATACCTATATATGCGTATTATGGATGCGGTGAGATTCAGTCGGCTTAACCGGAGAAGGACCACGTTCGCACAGAAAAGCAGCGTAATATGTATGAGCGACGACCCAGAAAGTTATCTAAAAATTAACAGTTGGTGAGAAGTTAACATTTAAGGACTACAAACCTGAAAATAAAATATATATTTCTACTGGTCCTTCTTCCTTACCAGCACGTTGCTAAATATTAAAAGTCTACCAGTATCTCGTTGTGTTCATCACACATGGCGGGCAGATTTAGGTCTTTCTGGTATTTTCCATAGCCACCTCCTATGACACCTACGGGACAAAATAGGGTTCTTTTGATGATAACTTTTATGGTACTGCCACGTGAGATAAGTATCAAAGATACAAATACTCGTACAAATCAGTACTATAATTTACGAATATTGTAATTTATCAAGATTATTTAATTGAAAACTTCTTTAGAATCGATGTGACTTGAAATTCGATGAAACGCAAAAGCGACACTAAAAATAGAAAAATACCTAGTCAGGTCATAAATTCTGTCACATGTTTAATATAAAATAATTGAAACAAGTTTATTCATTATGTAACCATTTATATACCAAAATAAACTTAACAAAACATAAATTCTTATGACACTAAAGTTTATTCAAAATGACCTCCGTGATTTTGAATACAGGCCTTCAATCTGCGCGGCCAGTCGTCTATCGCAGCACGAACGAGGTCCATGTCATATCGGCGGCTGCCTTAATCAAGGATGTCTTGAGTGACTCCAAATTGGGATGAGGCTTTGAACACGCCTTTTCCTCCAAGTGTTGCCATATCTTGTAATCTAACGGATTCAAATCTGGACTGGAGAAGGGCCAGTCTTCGTGCCGGATGAAGTCGATTTCACGCGCCGCCAGCCAGTCTTGTGTGCTCTTCGCTCTATGAGCTGGCGCCGAATCTTGTTGGAATATTCAGTGCCTGTTATTGAACATGGTATGAGAAACAGGTTCCACAAGGTTCGTCAGGACTGTATTTTGATACACAACTGCATTCGTTTTTACACCTTTCTCACAAAAATGTACCTCTGTTAAGCACCAATAAGAAACTCCCAACCATACCATGAGCGAGGATGGAAAATGACCTCGTTGGACACGCGGAATACGGTTGCTCGCTTCTTCACTGCTGTGTGCGTATACCTTATTATTTTGTTTGTTGTAGCTCTTTTCTACGGTAAACATTTTTTCATCCGAAAAAAGAATTTCCCGATATTTTTTTCCCGCGTACCGCTTCAACAAAGCGCGGCATCTCTTCAGTCTCAGGTCCATTAGACGAGCATTCAAACGATGTCCTGTTTTTCTTCGATATGCCCGAAGCCCTAAGTCTTCATTTAACGCCCTTTTTACCGTGGTTCTGCTTAACCCCATCTGAAGGGCCAACAGTTTCTGCTTACGTTAGGGATTTTCTTTGAATTCGCGCCTTCACAGCTTTTATCACTGCTGGAGTCCTAACAGACCGAGGGCGACCACTTCTTGACCTGTCATCTACACTAGAGTCTTCATTGTATCGTTTGATGGTACGATAAACGAATCTTTTGGTTATATTCAAATTTTTCAGTATGTCAAAACTTTGAATTGGCGCGTAACCGCAACGATGCAACGCAATAACTGCAACACGGTCTTCTTTAAGCGTCCACTCCATATTTAAAAATGAGTAAAATTCTAAACAGTATACAGTTTTATTTTCATGAACAATTCGAATTTCGAATTAAATAAACTTTTTTGTGGCCACCATTCTCAAAGAAAAGTTTTTACTGTGTGACAATACTTACCTGACCTGACTAGGTATATACACAGATTAGGCCTGCGAGAGAATGATATAAAATATTATATTACATGAGCCGTGTTTAGGCCACCTAGCGTCTATTTTACCTACACGTTGAGAGTCAATCAATTTTGTATGATAAAATAACTTTACTCACTAAATGAAGTAGATGGCACTATTACAAAGCAATTTTACTCGAAAGAAAATATTATTTTATATTTGAAAATACAATGCCTAAAAATAAGGATTGAACATTTATTTGCTATAAAATTAAATCTTAACCTATTTTAAGGACTCCCTAGTTAATATATATATATATGTGTGTGTTTTGAAAATGTTATTACTCCATTCTACACATTTCTTATATTCTACGTCTAATTTTAAACTAAAATCTTTTTGTCCCAATATTAGCAACACGTTAACTAGTATTTATTACACTTTACACCCACATTACCAGGTCAGGCAGGTAGTTTATAGTTCAATTAGGTCATGTGTCAACTTACGACATGTGTAATTAGTTCTAGTGACCGCAGTGTATTACTTGGTCTCTCGATTTACAGTTTTCATCTCAATATATTTCTATTCTTTTCTACATAATATGTAATTTAAAAATACATTTATGTAAAAAGACAAATAAAAATATAGTAAATGATTTCTTATATTTACGCGAACACTACACATTTAAATAAAACTATTTTTACGGATTTTATCGCGTATATGAACTTATTTTATATTCCCGACGTTTCGAGTACTTTATAGCACTCATGGTTTATCAATCCCATCATTAATTTGTACCATTATCAATGGTAAAGGTTCCTCCGGATCGGTAGTATCAATGGGCGATCCTCAGGGCTCGATTCTTGGCCCATTCCTGTTCTTAATCCATATTAATGACTTACCTTATCTTGTAGGGGACAATCACGATATAGTATTATTTGCTGATGATACCTATTTAATTTTCAAACTCAAACGGCAGTCAATTAAATATGACGATGTGAATAATGCTCTATCGAAATTAGTACATTGATTTAACGCTAACAATTTGCTCTTAAACGGCAATAAGACAAAATGTATTAAATTTACAATACCTAATGTAAAACATTCGAATACCAATGTGCTCTTAAATGAGGAGGAGTTAAGTCTTGTGGATACCACTGTTTTTCATGGTATTACTATTGAAGCGAAACTTTAATAGGGCCCCTATATATCAAAATAATTAGCAAGTAGACTTAGTTCTGCAGCATATGCTGTAAGAAAGATTAGAAGTCTCACAGATGTTGAGACAGATAGATTAGTGTATTTTAGTTACTTTCATAGCGTAATGTCTTATGAAATTTTGCTGTGGGGTAATGCCACTGATATTGAAGCTATTTGTTTTGCAAAAGAGAGCCGTACGGGCGATTTATAACCTAAATTGTAAAGAGTCCCACAGAGAAAAATTTAAAGAAATAAACATATTAACTTTGGTATCGCAATATATTTATGAAAATGTAATGAATGTACATAAAAACATAAATAGCTTTAATAAGAATAAGGATGTTAATACTTTAAACACTAGGAACAAACATAAGCTTGTAATGCCAATTACTAGACTACACAGAATCAGTCATTCATTTATGGGGCAATGTATACCTTTTTCAACAAAATCCCAGAATATGTTCAAAGTTTGTTAATAAACAAGTTTAAAAGTTTTATTAAAGAAAAACTGTACAAAAAGGGTTATTATGATATCAAGGGATACATGAATGAAAATAACCCCTGAGAATAAGTTGATCGCCACCATGCTGGTTCTATGAAAATTAATTTAAAAATTTTATAAAATAATCATTCTTTTTTTTATAGAATAAGGGTGACAAACGAGCACACAGTCCACCTGATGTTAAGTGGTTGCTGTGGCCCATAGACATCTACATTTATTTTGGTTTGCGAATTAAAATGCAGATGCGTTGTCACCCGTGAGGACTAAGATGGAATGCCTCTTTTCCAGTAAAAAGGGTCTCCGGTTCTGTACACTCACCATACGAAACACAGCAGAATTAAGCTGCTATTTTACGCTGGTATTCTGTGAGAGCGTGGTCCTTCCCCGGTCGAGCCGACCCATTCGTGCTACAACTATACTAATAACATAGTTTCAGCATGTCTCTACCACGTACAAAACGTCGTTAATTGTAATATGTTTGACAAAAAAGTCCCGCTGGGTTTCTTGCTGGTTCTTCCCAGGACAGAGGTATTTTCCAAACCAGTGGTAAATAAAAAATGACTCTCAATAAGTATTATGTAATAATGAACATTGAATAAAAAATAATTCTATTCTATTTATATTCTATGGTCACGGGGAGTACTGAGGTGCTTGACGTTCAAATGTTTTAGTTAACCACGGCTACCTCCAGATTAAAAATTATTAATTATTGTTCGTCGGGAATATAAAATAAGTTAATATACGCGATAAAATCCTTAAATCTATTTTTATTTTAAAGATGGTAAATATTTACTATTTTATACAAAAATAAAGTTAATTCCCATATTGTGAATAAATTAAAAAAAAAATTATTGTTACTTGTCTTGAAACATAGAACATTCTGTGAATATTATTAATCACCATACACTATACACAAAATACGGTCTTGCTGCCTGCATTCATCTAAAGCAAAGTACAGCTTACAAATAATTCCAGATACATGCAGAAAACAAAACAACAAAAATTATATTAATTGTATTGTGCACTGATGTAATAAAATAAAGAACTTAATCATCACAAGACTAAAGAAACAAACAAATTCGCAGTCCACCTGATGGAAAGTAGTTACTGCAGCCAGTGAGTACCTGCAACTAACTTCGTGCTAAGAAGGTTACGGATGCGTTATCACCTCTGAGGACTAAGATGGAACACCTAACAGACTTTTACTTTAATTATACTAGATATCTATAACGTTCATATCGGAACACAGCATAGCAGCTACTGCTCTTTGGCGGCATAAATAGATAGGAGGGTGGTACTGAACCAGAAGAACCCTGAGCTGAAAAACAATTCCTCGCACCTAAAATTTATTTAGCCTACTAAATACATTATTGTGTATTTACATTATTCTGATATAACCTATCACTAGTACGTTTTATTTAAAAGTAATAAATACAATTTATTATTTTGTGGGAACGCGTTAATTTAATCAACTTACAGCTATGAGAAAGTCAAGCGAACCGCAAAACAATTTACATCACGTGAAGTAAGAAGTAATGACAGTGAATTGACCGTAACAAAAATATGGTACAAAGATTCTGAAGTGAAAAGATCGTAAGAGAGCGGGCTGGCAAGAAATATAAAGCTTTTTTGCATAGGTATTAGAAAAAAACATTTCAACAATTAATAGAAATGTTGATGTTTACATTTTTCTATGCCTAAATATGATATTTATTTATTTTTACTACAACGTATTATATATTATATATTTTTACGAAAACTTTATACGAGAATAGCAAAATATAAGAGGATTTAAATCTTGACATGTCAATCAAAGTAACCTTTGTGGCTTTCCTCTGCGTATATTGTTAAATGGACTTTTACAATGTTGTTACTGATACCGACCGTCCTCGATTCTAAACTTTACTATGGGTTCAAAAAAAGTTAAATGAATCTTCCTCCTCTCCTTTTATGTGAAAAATAAAATTTATCTCTTAACTCTTGTTGTTGTCTACACTATTTATATATTTGTTTGTAAAAACCATTCTAACGATTTCTATGAAATTAAGAGACCTTAACGGCGGCGAAAACTCGATCTAGCTAGGTTTCATTTCTGAGACAATTCGTTCTTTCCGTATTTTCATATGTTAAAGTAACAAACTTAACTGCGCAATATAATTAATAATTTCGCCAGAAATCGGCTTGTCAATATTTAAAGCGCAAGTTCATATCCTGCAATTATGTAAGCTTCTAAATCAATTAAAATTAACTCAAAAATTAATTATTGTAGTCAGAGCCCTTCATTTTCCCACTAAGATGTACGTGGTAAGGAATGGGTTCTTAATTGAGGATAAATGTTGATGTCTATGGGCCACAGCATCTACTTACCATTAGGCGGACTGTGTGCTCGTTTGTCACCCTTATTCTATAAAAAAACAGATATCCAAAACTATATGCCCGATTAATTTGAAATTTAGCACATATATTTCTCAATATAGACGTCCACTAAGAAAGGTTTTTGGAAAATTCAATCCCTAAGCGAGCGAAATAGGGTTGTATTGTTTCTACTGGCCTGGACAAAACTTTATAATTACCCCTTTTAAAGCAAATTGCGCGCATGGAGGTGTGTGAGATTTAGTATAGTTAAAGTTTATATTGATGAGGATTTTATGTTAATAATTTCTAAATTCTAGGAACATTTCTTTCTATTCGATTGGTTTTATCAATAAACTTACGTGAAAAGGCTAAAATTAAAATAAATTCTCAATGTTCTTTTTATTCTATTAAATTAATAAAATGTGAAAATCCACAGTTTATCCCCTCAAAATGTTTCTTATAAAAGTATTAAAGTAAAACAGATACATTTCAAAGTTATGAAAAATTGTTTACTTTAGATGAAATAAAGTTAATTATATATTACACTCTGAAGGCGTATAAAACTCCATAATGTTTTGCCTTCTCTTGTGAATACAATTGAAATATGCAAATTCTCTTTTTAATTAACTTTGATATTTTTTGTAAATTTTAAAATTGACTCAAATACTACTACTAAAAAAAATAAGTCGTAAGATAGGACATAACTATAATATGTTTATGTTTTCTGGAAGAGACAGTATGATGACCATTATAAAATTACAATATTATTATTTCATAAAAATTAAAATTAAGGCGTGAGGCCTTAATTTTTTTTTACTTATTATAAGCCATTGCTTGACCACAATCCCACCTGGTGGTATGTTTATATTTTCTGTAATGGACAGTATGATGATCATTATAAAATTACAATATTATTATTTCATAAAACTCTTAAAATTAAGGCGTGAGGTCTTAATTTTTTTTTTACTTATTATAAGCCAGTGCTTGACCACAATCCCACCTGGTGGTAAGTGGCGATGCAGCCTTAGATGGTAAATCGCAATCTGATGGTGGAAAGGAGAGGGAGGAATTAAAGCGTGTAATTCCTGCGCATACTTACCGAAATGCATCCTATAGAATACCGAGAGACTGGCTGCTCTGCGCCTGTGCTCGAGGCTGACAAGATTGGTTTCAACCAAATCAAGGTCACCAATGAGCCTCTTAGCACCTCTCTCCACTGAGTCCAATACTGCCAGGTGGCATTTTGCAGCACCAGCCCATATGTGGCAGCAGTACTCCAGCAGTAAGAAGCTGCCCCGGCGTGAAGTATCGCCGCAACCTTGCAAGGACACCTAGTTACCTTGCGGCTACTTTGGTTATGGACTCAACGAACCGCCCATAGTTGAGGTTCGGAGAAAATTCGATCCCTAACAACCGAACGCGGTCCGTGTACTCCAAGGATACATTCAGAAAGTAGGAGCACGTCTCCAAAACACGCTTGTGTTTTGGAGACGTTAAATCTCACTAGATTGGCATCGCCCCATTCGGAGACTGCCTGTAGTGTGAGACTCACACGCTCAATCATAGCCTCTCTTTCTAACTGGATTTGATCCCGATTGGTCCGGCCGCTTGGTTGAAAAAAACAAAAAAAAAACAAAAAAAACCTCACTCAGAAAGTTCTTCACCCAGATAATCAGGCCAGAAGATTAGTCGTACGCTGAAAGCTTGCCCAATAGATTGATTAATAAAACTTTCCATAACGGTATAGAGTCTTTAATTTAATATCAATTAATCTAAAATCAATTCATCAAAACTGTATTTCAATTAGTTGTAAGGCTACTTGCATGATGATTCAATTGTATAGATTAATGCGAATGACATGTAAACTACGTTCCAGCACGTAGTTTGCATGTCGATTGACAATAATTCATTAAATTTTTCATCATGCATGATAAATCTGACATGCATGCATGATTATTTTCGTATTAGCATGCCATGTAAAAGCCAAGTAGTACTCAGAAAGTAAATGCTAAATGGACAATAACAAGAGAATTTCTTTAAACAAAATTTTGTTTTCGCTACGCAGCAAAAGTTAAAGGAAAAATAATTCCACAACAGCTCAGACATTATTTAAAAAGTAAAAGCTGACTTCAAACAGCTAAGTAGTAAAATAAATTCACCTTTTGAAGTCGGTGTCAAGACATATTTTATAGAAAAATAAAAGCCCCGACTTCAGAATATTAAATTATTTTATTATTTTTATTTGATTGAAAAGGGTTTCTTTTTATTAAAAGTTTCTTTTATCCTTTATTGCAATCACCCGGGGAGAAATGGAATTAAATATGGATCTTGGCATTAGGAGAAAAATTATTTATGTAAATTCTCTTTTCACCCTGTGCTTAGTTGTTGTCTCTTTTATATTTAGTATAAGTTATTCTTGGGGATTTAGACGGGAACGCCAGTGGATTGCAGGTTTTATCGTTTAAATCATACCTTGAAATGGATTTTGATATGTAAAACTGATGCGATTTTGTGTATTAAGTGACTGAGTAAGTATATATAATATTAGTGCAAACGAAGAAACCAGGGCAAACCGATGTTGATATGAATCTCAAGTTGTTTTGTCCGCTTATGCACCATAAAACTTGAGAAATTGTCGTCATCGACTGTCTGCTCGCTAAAGTTGTCGTCAAAATTTCCCAAAAGCTTTTTACGTAGTAGAACCATACTGCAGCTATATTGTGGTGGTTGCAGCACGAATGGGTCGGCTCGACCGGGGTAAGACCACGCGACCACGACCGCGCACAGATTATCAGTGTAAAATAGCAGCTTAATGCTGCTGTGTTTTGTCCAATTACCATCAGGTGGACCATTATTTTGTAAAAAAAAGCTCCGTAATATGATACATCAACATATTGTAAGGATTTTTTTATTCAAATTATTTTATGAGAATAATTTCCTATTACTTGACCTTGGCAAAAGTACAACCGTATGAGTCCATTACGAAGGAAAAAAAGTTGTATGCTTAAAAATAAAAGTGCATTTCGGTGTTTATAATATTTAAAATTCACGTCTAAAATATAACGGCACATAATTATTTATATACTAAGCCCTTCTAAGACTTCTTTCTTTTTTACATAATTATTGTATTAAATATATAGGTAGATAATATATTTTACCAGATCCAGGCAATTAATCCAGACTACAGCTTACTGATCTACCGCAGTAAATACGAAAATTCTTTTAATGTTACGAAACTTATTCCATTGTTAAAAGTTTAAATGAAATATGTTGAAGTTGTGCTAATATCTATAGATATAACAAAAAAAAAACATTCTAAAATGTTTCACTTAATGCGTTAACAGTAATTTTGCAGCCTCTATGGGACGTGCCCACGGCTGTGCTTTCCATTACATGTTTATTTCGTTTAATTTATTTATTTATTTTGGAAAGGTTTACAGACAAATACGTAAATAATGGCCTGTCACCAATACTGTTCATTCCCATATCAGAAGACCAACCATGCTGGAAGTGAAGCGTGGAATTTTGCCTTGAGGTCTTTCTCGGCTGGTAAAGGAAGCGACTAGGGTACCCGATGTAGACGGTCGCACAGCCAATTGCCTTGTCCTTCTGCTGACTACCGAACCAGACAGGTACGAAGTAAAGGTTACTTCCCCTTTGGGTACATTTGACCATTGTCTGGTGAAATCTGAATCTATTTACGAGTTCCAAGGTGTTCGACGCGAATATGGCGGTATAAGTCAGCTGATTGGAATGAGATGCGACACTTTTTTGCATGCTATCCTTGACGGGAGGTCTGTTTTTCTTCTGCGGATCCATCGGGCTGCGCGGATGCGACAACCGATGTCTTGCGTCAAGCTATGGAGTATTTTATCCCATTTTCTGACAGTCACACCTGTAGTAAAGCTTGCTCATGTTTTAACGCTGAATGCGCCCAAGCTGAAAAGCGCAAGAATATCCTGGGTTGACGCTCGAAACCTTGGTCCCTATATTAGCTCCAAGAACAGATCTTTCAACCAGGCCATCATGTCCTACAAAGAAGCATTACGGAAAGCTAGTATCGATTTTGTAAATATATTGGCGCAAAACTCTCTGCCAGACCATCCGGCACTAGAGCTTTTGTTCTCTCGCCAAAGCGGTCGAGACAAACTTCTGTCGGTTTACACTGCCTCCGCTGGTAAAACCGGATGGCACACTGGCGCATACGGCTAAAGAAAAAGCAGACTTGTTCGCGTCTCTTTTTGCCTACAATTCACGGCTGGACAATGGTAACAACGCTTCACCTAAATTACCTCACTGCGGGACTTCTATGTCGCAGATTCGTATCACAAATAAGGAGGGTCTTAAAACCTTGTGGTGTCTAGACGTAAATAAAGCTAGTGGATCAGATGGTATACCAGCTATAGTGCTAAAGGCTTGTGCACCTGAGTTGTCTCCTGAGCTGACACGCTTGTTCCGCCTCTCATTTAGGTCTGGAATAGTGCCAAAATTCTGGAAGCTGGCCAACGTGCAGCCTGTCCCAAAAAAAGGAAGCTGTGTCGACCCTGCCAATTATCGGCCAATCTCAAATACCTCCATACTCTGCAAGATTATGGAGCGTATATTGAACGCATACCTAGAACAGAGTGACCTCTTTAGTGACCGGCAATACGGGTTTCATCGAAATCGAGCTGCTGGGGACTCGTGAACAATGAGGAAGCACTTGCTCTTTCCCTTGATGGCTCGAAAGCCTGTAACAGAGTTTGAAAGATTCTGATTGACTGGGTAAAGGACTTTTTGAGTGAAAGGTCTCTCCGCGTCGTCGTCGATGGCTGTTCATCCGATCCTCGAATCAGGGGTCCGTTCTCTCTGCAACTCTCTTCCTGCTGCATATTAATCATCCGCTTATGCCCGATATCTATGGGTATGCAGACGACAGCACAGTTGTGGAGAGTGGAAGAGCGTGTGAATTTCAGGCAGTCTCCGAATGGGGCGATGACAATCTTGGGAAAGTCAACGCCTCCAAAACACAAGCGTGTTTCTTCACTACAAAAAGGAGCCAGCTCATCTTGGCTCCTTATTTCCGAAATGTATCACTGGAATACACCGACCGCCTTCAGTTGTTGGGAGATGAGATATACTCACATCTGAACTTCGGGCGGTTCATTGAGTCCAAGGCCAAAGCAGCTGCAAGAAAGCTAGGAGTTCTTGCAAAGGTGCAGCGATAATTTACGCCGGGACTTATCTCTGCACATTTTTATAAAATACTTTATATAAAGCGCAAGTCCGGTCCAGTCCGGTGTGCGCAGGAATTGTATAATTTAATTCCTTCCTCTTCCTTCCCACAACGGACAACCAGACGTTCGGCCAGTTTCCACCCTTTTGTTGTTGACTTACCCCGCATTGGAACCAAACGGTTTGCTACATCATTCATCATGCGTACAGCAAAGGAGTGGAATAAGATGCCAGCATCTGTGTTTCCATCCGAATAAAATGTGGGTGTCTTTAATGCAAGAGTTATTAGGCTTTTATTAAGTCAGTGTACTTTACCATCTTAGGCTACATCACCACTTACCATCACGTAGGATTATTAGGTAATAAATATAAAATAGACCGTGTAGTGTTGGTGTAAGTATATCCACTATCCCTTAACGTCTCGTAGGTGTCGCAGGAGGCGACAAACGGAAATAAATTATGACAAGAACAGCAGCGTTTTCATTATAGTTGCATTATACTGCCGTTGCCAAACCGGCTGCCAAGCGTGGTAACTGTGGCAAATATCCCTCCTATGAGGCTATATATCTATGGGGAAGGCATTTTCTTTGTTCAGCAGTGGACTTTTGATAGGCTGTAACGGTGGACTTTTGATAGCTAACCAATGACATTGTAATGTGTGCAGTAAATTCGAGTATATTTTTACGCGGATTCCAGATGTGGAGGATCATACGAGTACACCTTCCCTGTTGGACCTTCTACTGACCTCTCATCCGAACGGGTATCAGGTTTCCATCGATGCCCCTCTCGGCTCTTTGGACCATTGTCTGATCCGGAGTGTGGTGCCACTCACGCTCCCCTCGCGGTTGCCGCCGTGTTTGGCATTACAGGTCGGCGGATTGGGACGGAATGCGGTCTTTCTTTGCATCCTACCCATGGGGGCGGGTTTGCTTCTCGCTGAATGATACCAGCGCTGTTGCTGACTCTGTCACTGATGTGGTGCTACAGGGAATGGAACTATTTATTCCATCATCTGTGGTACCCATCGGAGGCAGATCTCAGCCTTGGTTTGGTCGCTCCTGTAAGAATGCATTCCACAGTAAACAGGAGTGTTATTAAGGCTGGGCTGCGGCTTTGGCGACTAGGGATGTAAACACCAGAACACTTAAAAAGAAGTATAACTTCGCCTCCAGGTCCTTCAAAAGAGTTATTGCCAAGGCAAAGTCAGAGCACATAGGCAGAATTGGCGAGTAACTAGTTCGCCTTCCTTCGGGAACCCGTGCATTCTGGTATCTCGTCAAGGCTGTCCAAGGGAATTTCTGTAAGCCATCACTACCATCTCTGCACAGGGAGGATGACTCACTGGCCCAAGACTCAAAAGAGAAAGCCGACCTTTTAGGCTCCCTTTTTGCGTCCAACTCGACTCTTGATGACGGGGGAAAACACCGCCGACCATCCCGCGGTGTGAGTGCTCCATGCCAGATGTGCTGTTCTCACAGCGCTCGCTTCGCAAAGCACTCCTCTCCCTGGATATCCAGAAGTCGAGTGGGCCTGACGGAATCCCCCCAATTGTGCTGAGGACGTGTGCTCCGGAGTTGGCACCAGTCCTACCGCGTCTTTTCCGGTACTCCTACTCCCAAGAGGTAGTCCCGAATTCATGACAGACAGCTTTTGTCCACTCGATCCCTAAAAAAGACGACCGCTCAGACCCATCCTACTATAGGCCTATCGCGATCACCTCCTTGTTCTCCAAAATAATGGAATCAATTATTAACTGTCAGCTCATGCGGTATCTTGAGGATCACCAGCTGATTAGTGACCGCCAATACGGTTTTCGTCGGGGTCGATCAGCTGGTGATCTTCTGGTCTACCTGACCCATAGATGGGCAGAGGCAGTAGAGTCCAAGGGGGAGGCGTTGGCCGTTGGTTTGGACATTGCGAAGGCCTTCGATCGGGTTTGGTACAAGGCGCTCCTTTCAAAGCTCCCATCCTATGGGCTTCCCGAGAAATTGTGCGACTGGATCACCAGCTTCCTTGCAGATCGGAGCATCAAACTCGTTGTAGACGGTGCATGCTCCGACTACAAGCCTATTAACGCTGGTGTTCCACAAGGCTGTGTGCTATCACCAACGCTGTTTCTTCTGCATATCAATGATATGTTTCTAACTGGTAACATTCATTGCTATGCGGATGACAGCACTGGTGATGCTCTATACACCGGCCGTGCCAATATTTCTCGGGAAAACGTCGCCAAGTACCGGAACAAACTTGTGTCAGAAGTCGAGTCTTTGCTGAACAAAGTCTCGGATTGGGGGCGACTAAATCTAGTCCAGTTTAATCCTCAGAAGACACAAGTTTGCGCTTTTACCGCTAAAAAGAATCCCTTTGTCGTATCTCCTCAGTTTCAAGGCACTTTCCTTCTTGCCTCAGCCAGTATCGGAATCCTCGGACTGGACATATCGAGTGACGTGCAGTTTCGTGGTCACTTGGAAGAGAAGGCCAAATTGGCCTATAAAAAGCTTGGCGTGCTCAGCAGAGCGGGACAGTATTTCATGCCGGCACACCGCCTGCAACTTTACAAGGCGCAGGTTCGGCTTCAAATGGAATACTGTTCCCATCTCGGGGCAGGGGCTCCCCAGTGCCAGCTCCTTCCACTTGACCGCATTCAGCGCAGAGCGGCTCGAATCGTCGACGACCGAGTCTTTTCCGATCGGCTCGATTTATTAGCACTGCGAAGAGATGTTGCATCCCTTTGCATTTTCTTTCGCATCTACCACGGGGAGTACTCTGAGGAATAGTTCGGATTAATCCCAGCCGCCAAATTTCACGAACGCACTTCGCGGCAGAACTCCCGATACCATCCACACCATCTGGATGATTGGCGGTCCACCACTGTGCGATTTAGAAGATGTTTTCTTCCTCGCACGACTTCCTTGTTGATTCGATTACCATCAGCGATTTTTCCGGACCGATACGACTTAGGGACCTTCCAGAAAAGAGCGTACTCCTTTTTAAAAGGCCGGCAACGCATCTGCGATTCCCGCCTTGGTGTTGCAGCTGTTCATGGGCGGCGGTAGTCACTTACCGTCAGGTAAGCCGCATGCTCGTTTGCCCCCTCTCCTATAAAAAAAAATATTAAGGCGAAGTCGCAAGATGTTTTCAGTAGGTTGATCAATCATAGTGCACATTTGATGATCCCAGGCACGTATATACATCCATCCTCGATAAATAATTTATGCCACGTTTTCATTATTCAATAATCACACAAGATTTTTGCACGCAAGGCTATTTTCAAGGATTAATAAATCGCTCAATACCAGTGATTGGTCATTATTGTTCTCGTTACCTACTATGCAAAATGCAGTAACTTATTGCTTGTATTATATCACATAAAGAATGGCCTTTCTTTGGTTGAGAAATTTGTTTTTGAGCTATTAGCCACACTTAACGGTGGTAGAGCCACGTAGCAGTTTTTGCTGTTGCATGTATGGGCCGGCTCGAGCCGGGTTGGTACCACGACCTCACAGAATACCGGCGTGAAGTAGAAGCTTTGCTTCTGCGTTTCGTCTGGTGAGTGCAGGTGGCCGGAGGCCCAATTCCCCCCCCCCCCCCCCCATCAACATGGTAGCGGAATTACACGAAGAACTACCCCAGGAGGGTACCAGCACCCCTGGAGAATCCCTCGCTGAGCATCCACGACCATGTTATTCCGATCCTGAGCGTGGGTGCTCAGGCTGCCCCGCGTATTCTGGGGGGGGGGGGCGGCAAAATTCCGCTCAAAAGCATTACTGCTAGGGGCAAACTGAGCAAGAACACTAAGGCGACCCCTGCCACGCTATCCGTGAATTTCTGCAACATCAGGGGACTTCACTCTAACCTAAACGCCGTCCACTACCATCTCGAGACGGCGAAGCCGGCCTTGCTCTTTCTGACCGAGACGCAGGTTTCCTCTCCGGCTGATATTTCGTATCTATCCTACCCGGGGTACAAATTGGAGCATTCCTTTGTGCCTCGGGCTGGAGTTTGCGTGTATGTCAGAGAGGACATCTGTTCTCGACGCCTCGGCAGTCTTGAAGGTTCGGACCTGTCCATCCTTTGGCTACGCGTAGACAGCGACGACCATCCGCGCGTCTACGGGTGCCTCTATAGGTCCCATAGCGGTAATGCCGAAACAGACCGACTCATCGACCACGTCCAAATGGCTACAGATTTCTTGCTACAACAGGTCCCATCCGCAGAGATCGTGATCCTTGGCGATTTTAACGCCCACCATGCCGAATGGCTCGGTTCACGTCTAACCGATCATGCGGGGAGATCTGTTTATGACTTTGCCTTGGCATATGGTCTGACACAACTGGTTACTTCGCCTACGCGGATTCCAGATGTGGAGGATCATACACCTTCCCTGTTGGACCTTCTGCTTACCTCTCATCCGGACGGATATCTGGTTTCCGTCGATGCCCCTCTCGGCTCTTCGGACCATTGTCTGATCCGGAGTGTGGTGCCACTCACGCTCCCTTCGCGGTTGCGTTCTGCAGGTTGCCGCCGTGTTTGGCATTACAGGTCGGCGGATTGGGACGGAATGCGGTCCTTCTTTGCATCCTACCCATGGGGGCGGGTTTGCTTCTCGCCGGATGATCCCAGCGCTGTTGCTGACTCTGTCACTGATGTGGTGCTACAGGGAATGGAACTATTTATTCCATCATCTGTGGTACCCATCGGAGGCAGATCTCAGCCTTGGTTTGGTCGCTCCTGTAAGACTGCATTACGCAGTAAGCAGGAGTGTTATCAAGCCTGGGCTGCGGCTTCGGCAACTCGGGATGTAAACACCAGCACACTTAAAAAGAAGTATAACTTCGCCTCCAGGTCCTTCAAAAGAGTTATTGCCAAGGCAAAGTCAGAGCACATAGGCAGAATTGGCGAGAGACTAGTTCGCCTTCCTTCGGGAACCCGTGCATTCTGGTCTCTCGCCAAGGCTGTCCAAGGGAATTTCTGTAAGCCATCACTACCATCTCTGCACAGGGAGGATGACTTACTGGCCCATGACGCAAAAGACAAAGCCGACCTTTTAGGCTCCCTTTTTGCGTCCAACTCGACTCTTGATGACGGGGGGAAAACACCGCCGAGCATCCCGCGGTGTGAGTGCTCCATGCCGGATGTGCTGTTCTCACAGCGCTCGGTTCGCAAAGCACTGCTCTCCCTGGACATCCAGAAGTCGAGTGAGCCTGACGGAATCCCCCCAATTGTGCTGAGGACGTGTGCTCCGGAGTTGGCACCGGTCCTAACGCGTCTTTTCCGGTACTCCTACTCCCAAGGCGTAGTCCCGAATTCATGGAAGACAGCTTTTGTCCACCCGATCCCTAAAAAAGGCGACCGCTCAGACCCATCCAACTATAGGCCTATCGCGATCACCTCCTTGTTCTCCAAAATAATGGAATCCATTATTAACTGCCAGCTCATCCGGTACCTTGAGGATCACCAGCTGATTAGTGACCGCCAATACGGTTTTCGTCGGGGTCGATCAGCTGGTGATCTTCTGGTCTACCTGACCCATAGATGGGCGGAGGCAGTAGAGTCCAAGGGGGAGGCGTTGGCCGTTAGTCTGGACATTGCGAAGGCCTTCGATCGGGTTTGGCACAAAGCGCTTCTTTCGAAGCTCCCTTCCTATGGGCTTCCCGAGAAATTGTGCAATTGGATCATCAGCTTCCTTGTAGATCGGAGCATCAAGGTCGTTGTAGACGGTGCATGCTCTGACTACAAGCCTATTAACGCTGGTGTTCCACAAGGCTGTGTGCTATCACCAACGCTGTTTCTTCTGCATATCAATGATATGTTGCTAACTGGTAACATTCATTGCTATGCGGATGACAGCACTGGTGATGCTCTATACACCGGCCGTGCCAATATTTCTCGGGAAAACGTCGCTGAGTACCGGAACAAACTTGTGTCTGAAGTCGAGTCTTTGCTGAACAAAGTCTCGGATTGGGGGCGACTAAATCTAGTCCAATTTAATCCTCAGAAGACACAAGTTTGCGCGTTTACCGCTAAAAAGAACCCCTTTGTTGTATCTCCTCAGTTTCAAGGCACTCCCCTTCTTGCCTCAACCAGTATCGGTATCCTCGGAGTCGACATATCGAGTGACGTGCAGTTTCGTGGTCACTTGGAAGGGAAGGCCAAATTGGCCTCTAAAAAGCTTGGCGTGCTCAGCAGAGCGGGACAGTATTTCATGCCGGCACACCGCCTGCTACTTTACAAGGCGCAAGTTCGGCCTCACATGGAATACTGTTCCCATCTCTGGGCAGGGGCTCCCCAGTGCCAGCTCCTTCCACTTGACCGCATCCAACGCAGAGCGGCTCGAATTATCGACGACCGAGCCCTTTCCGATCGGCTCGATTCATTGGCACTGCGAAGAGATGTTGCATCCCTTTGCATTTTCTTTCGCATCTACCATGGGGAGTGCTCTGAGGAATTGTTCGGATTAATCCCAGCCGCCAAATTTCACGAACGCACATCGCGGCAGAACTCCCGATACCATCCACACCATCTGGATGATTGGCGGTCCACCACTGTGCGATTTAGAAGATGTTTTCTTCCTCGCACGACCTCCTTGTGGAATCGATTACCATCAGCGATTTTTCCGGACCGATACGACTTAGGGACCTTCAAGAAAAGAGCGTGCTCCTTTTTAAAAGGCCGGCAACGCATCTGCGATTCCCCTGGTGTTGCAGTTGTTCATGGGCGGCGGTAGTCACTTACCATCAGGTGAGCCGCATGCTCGTTTGCCCCCTCTCCTTTAAAAAAAAAAAAAAAAAAAGGCTAAGCGGTAGTAATTTCCTCAAAACTTCAGCCCATCTACAATATGTTTGCGACATATCCCTGATACTATTTCATTAAACATTTTCGATCATATCTCATATCTTATAGGAAAAAACTAGGACTACTCTCTCTATCCTTACGAAAACATAACACTTTAAATTGATTGCTTATCAAATCTAATTTAAAGAATTATTTCATCATCATCATCATTGCAGCTCTTCGCAAGTCCGCTGCTGAACAAAGGCCTCCCGTAAGGAATGCCACAAAGCTAGTTCCTGAGCCACCTGTATCCATTGACTTCCTGCATGTCTTACCAGGTTATCACTCCATCAATTCATCTACACCCCATGGCAAGTGCTTAGAAAAATTTATAAGAATAGATCTAATAGACTTTAACTATTATATCTTAGTCTACGATCTCATAAATTTCATATGTAAAATTTTCAGACTATAAAAGTCTTCTGGCGCTACGATTGCCAAACCTGTCAACGGTGGCAATAACGCCAAATTATTCATACAGTAAAAATGTTAGATGTCCATTAGTTGTTGTTGTTATAGGCTGATATGGAAGGAATAAGACGGAAGAAATTCAAAAGCTTGCGCTGACCGAATATATAACCCTTAACATTTAACCCTTAACTTTAAAGGTTTGGTGTATTTATCAATAAGGGCAAAAGCAATGAAACAAGAATTTTTTTATACATTTTTAATGCAATCGAATTATAAATTATGAATCTTATAAGGCAAACGAAATCTTGCAAAAGAAGAGTGTCCCATACAACGGCACTTTGCATAAATTGCACTCTATTTTCGTCCTTTTTGGATTAGTATTGCTGGCACTCTATGCAGTATTAGGCATATGAGCTCCACACATTTTAAATAAAACTAATTTTACGGATTTTATCGCGTATATTAATCTACTTTTATATTCCCGACGTTTCGGGTGCTTTCCAGCACCCGTGGTCACGGGGGACTGAGGTGTTTGACGTCCTGCTGTCATAGTTAGCCCGGCTACCTTCAGTTTTTTAATATTAATTTTTGGTCCGATTTACGCAGAATGAGCTTACAGTAGCTTAAGTCTAGCAGTGGTATACTTGGGTTTGGATTTGATTTTATTAATTATGGGATCCCAAGCAGATGGCAGCACCCATCCATCTTTTCTATTGAAATTGGGATGTTTTTTAATTTCAATAGCCTCGCGAATCATCCTTGGGAGGAATCGGTGTTCTTTTGCGAGGATTTGTGGTCTATCAAATCTAATGTAATGGCGGGGACGATCTTGAACATGTTCACAAACTACAGACTTCCCGATACGTCGGTGCTTCACGTCAGCTATATGTTCTTTAACGCGGGTTTTAATAGATCTTTTTGTTTGTCCTATGTAGGAGAGACCACATTCACAATCCAGCTTGTACACTCCTGCATCTTGTAGAGGGATATGACACTTGACGGATGGTAAAAATTGACCAATCTTCTTCAGCGGCTTGAAGTATGTTTTAATGGAAGCTCGCTTCAAGATGGAGCCAACCTTGTCTGTGACTCCTCTGACATAGGGTAGTACAGCAGGCACACGCTCGACTGTGGCTGGCTTCACTCGGTCACTGTGACGTAGGCGCGGGACCCGAAGCTTGTTGTCTTGCAGTACTTGCTCGACGTGCTGAAGCTCGGCGGCCAGATATTTTCTGTCACAGATACCTCGTGCTCTCTGAAACAAAGATTTTCCCACGGTAGTTAACTGTGAAGGATGATGGTGAGATTCACCATTTAGATATCGGTTGGTATGGGTATTTTTTCTGTACACAGTATGACCAATAGTGTTATCAGGATTTCGGATGACTAAAACATCTAGGAAAGCTAAAGTATTGTTTGCCTCTAACTCCATTGTGAATTGTATTTTCGAATTATTATTGATCGATTCAATTTATTCAAAGAAATTAATTGATCGATTCACCAACTTATAAGTTGGCTCAACACTTGGCTAAAATACTGTCACCACTAAGAGGACATACCAGAGCACACATAAAGGATTCATACCATTGTGCTGGAAAGCACCCGAAACGTCGGGAATGTAAAAGTAGATTAATATACGCGATAAAATCCGTAAAATTAGTTTTATTTAACATATGAGCTCCGCCAAAATTAGTCAATCCAACTGTATACACCTATTTTCTTATTTATCGGTATGGTTGTACTTGCTTTAAGTGATGTAAAGTTATCTATTAGACCTCAACACGTAAACGAAACTCTCGGTAACTATTTTTTCGCTTCAAATGTACCATGGCATACCAGATGTAAGTATTTATTAGTAGCAAAACGTCTACTTCGTCATCAACTTCGCTCTCATTATCCTCGGATGACATAAAATTTTGGAGCTACAATCTCATTGTTTTTTAACGTTTAGCAGTGAAAAGTAAGATATAATGATCTCTATTGGACCACATTGTACAATTGATTATTTTACATAAAAAGACAAAATTGATTTGAAAGAAAATATAATCAAATTACGAAAAAATTCTGAAAAATGCACTTGTATACACCAAAATACTACTTACAGGATTTATTTTTGGCATTTTCATAGATATGCTGCAAATGATGAACGAAAACATCAACAAAATGCCTGTAATAGGAATAGTTAAAATTACAAAATTAACATTTCGTTTTGGATGCGTTCCGATTTAAGTATAATATATTCGAAGATTAAAATAATCTATGTTGTCTATGTCCATTGAAATATTCTGGTACAAACAGGCACTTTACCTTTACCTTTTAAAATAATTGAAAACGAATGTGGTCCTATATAGTACATTGCCTGATGCCAAAGCATAAACATAGTCTAACTACTCGGTATCACATTGGTTTAACGCACTTATATCAAAGGAATAGTCATTATAATGTAATTTACAGCGTAAAGTTACTTAACAGTTATTTTATATTAAAACATACTTGATCATATACTAAAAAAAATAACAAGCAGCTTGAAGATCAAGGTACTTACATAAGTAAAATGTGTTAGTAAATACACAGACAGAGAGGGCAGATACGTAATACGTAATCCGTTAATCCGTTCAACGAGCTTTTACTTGTTACTTTTTATGTTTTGTATCATTCTAATAGACAAAATTTTAGGACATAAACAGTGTGATCGACACAGCCCTCAGAATTAGAGAGCTGAATTGGAAATGCGTTTGTCACATTTTGACAACGGTGCTATCTAGCAGATGGTCCCGAAAAGAACTTGAGGGCGTCTCTGTCTATGCATAATCAATGTGACCCATCCTACTATATTTGTTTATAAGATGATAATGAACTTTGAAAATGCCATTTAGAAAAAAAGCAATATTTACAACAGTTTTTCTGGTGCCGAGATTATTTATTTTAGAACCTGTCAAAGCCAGCGATATGAATACCGTTAAGGGGCTACTCCATGCGAACGACCTTGAGCATTTGACCGGCGCGCCGCTCGCTACAATATATTATTGCGTAAGAAACATGTAAGACGCCACCTATTGTACGGACGTAGTATAATTTTTTCAACATCAATAAACTATTTTATGGAAATACACACAGCGTACAAAGATAAATGTATTTTAATTTTTTTATTCGGTATAAATTAGTTGCATTATATTAGAATTATGTATTTTCATATATTATCTAATTATGAAATTTTATAATTAATTATATTTTAAAAATGAAGCATTGAAAATTGTGAGTTTAAAAGAAACCTATTCACTATAGGTAAATAAATAGATAGCTCGGCTTTTGTACACAAACTTGGTGCAATAAAAATTAAATAAATAGATAGGATGTTTCGCAGATGTGTTTTTGATTATTGTTAATTTTTACGTGTCACGTATTGAAAAGTAAATACCTACCCACTAATTTTTGAACTGAGCACCTTGTAACTTAGCCTGCTTATTACTTATGCTGGCAGACATTATACTCACCCCAATGATTGATGAGGATGAAAATCAATTTTATTTCTACATACGTAATTATATTTATTTATACATAAGGGTAACTTTAATAAAGGTAATACAAAAATCAACAAGAAGTATAAGGTAAGGGTTCAATCTTTCAATTTCAATTGTAAAGAAACGTTACCCCCACACTAGGATTTTCTCCTGTGTCGTGGAGGCAGTTAACAAACATAAATTGCACAAGGACAAACATCCAGACCCGGAACAATTATCTGTAGGCCATACAAATACTTGTTCCGTGCAGGATTTGAACCCGCGGCCCCCAGCGCAACAACTGAATGCTAAGCCACTGCGCCATGGAGCCGTCGCCGGTTTATAGCTAAAGTGACCATACGTCCCGTTTTGAACGGGACTGTCCCTTTTCTCGGTCACCTGTCCCATTGTCCTCAAACAAAGCTCCGGGACACAAAATTGTCCCGTAACTCGTTGGATGGAAGTATTCAAAGTCAACAATCTTCAACATAATTTTTTTTAATCGAATATATTTTATGTCTCCCTGGTACAAATGCTCCAGTAGAAAGAGTATTTTTTTATTTTAAATAAATTGTGGACGTCTGAAAGAAACACTTACGGTTCCAGTTCTAAAGGCGATGTTGTTAACAAAGGTAACAATAAAAAAACTTGAGCAGAATTTTATTCTTATTTAAAATCATCACCAACTTTATTAAAGCAAATTTAATCCACTGACAAATGTAATTAATAATTAAAAAAAAATGTTGCATTTAATAATTACCGTCTATACCGAATATAATTTTATATTGAACACTTATTGTATAAAGTTAAAGTTTTTAGAGTATAAATAAACCCATGTCCTGTTTTGAGTTAAAAAATAAATGGTCAGTTTAGTTTTTTTTAGTTAAATTTAGTTTTAAAAAAATTTAGTTTATAGTAAAAAGTAGGTATATTAATACCTACTTCGATACTTTTTACCGAATTAGGGTGGAAGCCACTAATACCAGTTGTTACGGCCTACGGTTGCTCCATTAAAGGATCCAATCCCCTGGGGCCCATGAGCAGAAGACTTCCCGAGCAAACGTAGGTCGGGCCTCAATGTGGCCACGTGGAATCTCTCTAATTACACTAGAATATATAGGGGAGCGTTATACTACGGCCAGTCGACCGGAAGGAATATGGAAGAAGCTTACTTACCTCTATCCAAGGCGACTGGTCCCTCCGGAGTCGGTCAGGTCGCATGTGGTTGTGTAGTGCAAGGGAAAGAATGGTGATGTGGTGTGTATCTGGGTGTGACTGATGGTGATTGAACCTAGACCTTGGCCGTCGGCAGCAGCCCTAGCGTCGACACCGCTCCAACTTGAGGGGGCCTTTCGAGGTTATCCACAGTCACTTTCTTCTTTCGTCACGTTGACAGTCAATTAACTCTATCGTACGATTTACTAACTTACAGAAGCCACTAACTATCGCTGGTTATAAGGTTAACACACAAAACGCACACGGAGTTTACAGTTTATTAAAGGTCACTACCGTTTCGCGTTGCAACAGTTATTTCTAGAATATCGTGAGGCCGCACTAGCTAATATTGCCTAATGCACTTATGCCGATTCTGAGTCAAACACAATGAGTCCCTGGGAAGCTCTCCAGCAGGAATGCGCGTCACAATGATAGACCGTATATTTACTGGCCGCGCCGAATTATTCCGAGTTCCCTAACAGAATGGACCGCGTGCTAACGTCAGCACCGATTAAAGACGACTGACAGCCCTTGGGCGTTTTACGCACGACCGAATGTCAAACCGGTATGACACTGAGCCGCACGCCCTCTCGCGTTCGTTCCTTGAAAGTGTTTGGCGCGAACAAACCCCCGTCCCGGACATAAGGATTTAGGTCCGCGAGCAAACCGGTCAGCGGGACAAGGTCGCGAAGGCAAGTTGCAAGACCGAATCTACAACCAAACTAGGCCACCTTAGGCATCCCATCAGATCTTGCAACCCTAACCAGCGCCTCAAAAAATAGCCCTAATGTGGCAAGTCGGAGGGTCAGCCTCCACTGGATGCCCCTCCTGGGCATCGCAGCACTTTAACAAGTCCTGTACTGGACAGAAGTCCGACGACCTCTTTCAAAACCTATCTGTGCCTCTACGATTAGTTCCGCAATCCGACCGGATCAGGTCTGCAAACAGCGACGCGACACGAAGCGGCCCCGAGCGGCCTCCTAAGCTTCAGTGCAGAGAGCACCCACAAATTCCACATGAACGTCGTCTGTGGAGAGCCAAACGAAACGCACAGATAGTCCCTAGTATGAATTTTCAACAAGTAGGCCTAGCCAGGCCACCCACTATATTATCATTTACTAAAATAGTGCGGCAGCTGATTTCAATCTGATAATCTCCAAAACTAGCTAGCCTGTTAGACAAGTAGTCCTACGCTCATATTTCAACTATTTTTCAAAAGCATCAATGTTCAACTACAGAATTAATTCAACCAAATTAATCACCGATGCGCATAGGTCAACTTGCAAATTAAACAAAACAATAACGTAAGGGACAGCCCTACTTCTTCGCAAAGCAAAATGATTAAACACTATCATAAACATAAACATAATTTTTCAAATAGTGCGCCATTCAATTTCAGATGAATTCAAATTTTCCTTTCAGCAAACAGACGCAACAATCAACTACAGTGATTAAATATATGTACAAACACATGCAGTAGCATTTAAAGGAGTAGATTAAATTCAATTCTTTTAATTTAAACCGCTACAAATAGGAAAATTTCGCGGAAAGCCCAAAGCAATTTTTAATTTTAATTCAAGTATTTTTTTTTGACTAAGTGCTCGATCAAACCAAATCTAATACCCCTTGACAGCGTGATTCAACGCTCCAGAGGGGCCCTAATCTTCCCACCACCAAGGGGAGGCCACATGGCGTGAACCCGAGATAAATAGAGCACAACCTCTAACAGTTGCCACTCGGGTTGTACGCCTTCACTGAGGCCGTCGGCAACAGAACATTTTGACAAGTGGACTGTTGACGGCTTAAGGCTCAGTGGAGGCGGCCGTGGTGGGAGCGAAGGCGGCAGCTAGACAGGGCCGCCTCCATCAAATGGGGAACAGTGGTACACCAGTCGCGGCCACTCAGCTAACGGAAGTGAGAAGGGTCCAGCGGACCGATGAGTGGCCGTGAAGTTCCTCTCCACACGCTTAGTGGGGGTGATGACACCCCCGCCCCTGGGGGAATTACCCCCCGACTGGTCGGGGGAGGGACCCCTTTCAAACTTAGGGGCCTGATGGCTGGCCGGCGGGCGCCGAGAGTCGCCCGGCAGAGGGCGTGGCCGAGCGCCCCCGCCCGTGGGGGTCGAGGGCCTGGCAGAGCCCCGAGAGGAGACGCCGTTCGCACTCAGGCACAAAACGGCATGATGATTGCCCTGGCAATGCAGACAGGGCCGCCGATGTGGACAGTCTCGCTGGAGGTGTCCTCCCAGACATGACCAGCACCAGCGGCGCTCCTTGGCGATAGTTCGCCTCGCTGGAACCGGCTTACCTAATAATTTCGGGCACGACGTTACCCGATGATCAGACGCTCGACAATATGAGCAGGGGGGGGGTTGACGACGACTTGTCTGGAGGATTCAGCCTCTCACTGGGCACGTCTCGTAAGTCGTCAACAGTGCCCGCCGCGTTCTCGATCTGCCGGCACTGCTCCTCCAAAAACCGCAGCAGGTCATAGAAGGGCGGAATATAGGAGGCCCCGTCCCCGCCGTACCTCTCCTCAAAATGGATTCGAAGGTCGAGAGGTAGACGGGACAGCACGATGCGGAGCAACAAAAAAGCCCATTCGCCAACTGGTAATTCCAGCCGCCTCAACGTATTACAGGCCACCAAGACTGGATCCAACAGGTCCGGACGCAGTCTGGCCCGGTCACTAAGCAGCGGGAGGCTTAGAAGCTGCTTAACCTGTTCGTCCGCAATTCGCCGGACGTTGGCGTATCTTCTGGCTAGGAGGTCCCGAGCAGTCTGGTAGGCGTCGTCCGACAATCTCAAGTGGCCGACGACGCCCAGGGCCTCCCCCTCCAGTGAGGCCAGGAGGTACGCCATCTTTTGGCTCGGGGTCAAGTCACTCCGGGCGTCCACTAGGCTGTCGAAAAGACCAACGAAGATCAGCCATTCGGAAAGGACCCCGGAGAACTTTGGCAGGTCCAGAGTTGGGAGTCGTCCCAACAGCTCCGGCTGAAGCTGCTTCAGAGAGGACTCGGACAGGTCACTCATCCGAGCTTCACGCGTCTCCTCAGCATACCTGCCTTCAGCCTCGATCAACTCGTCCGTGAGCCACAAGAACTGCTCATAGTCCGCGAAGCAGGAGTCCAGGACTCCCTTCTCCACATCCGAATCCTCGAGCTCAGCGTAAGCCTCCTCCACTGCGGCCCTTCGAGCATCCACCTGCTCGAACTGCTTCATCAAGTTATGGACCCTATCCGGTCGACCTATCAAAGCAAGGGCGCTTGTGGCCCAGCGTAGCTCAGTCCGCAAACAACGGATCAGTAGCTTGGGCGATGTCATCACTATTAAATACAAATTAAGACGCGGCTCGAGCACAAATTACAAAGATAACAAACAAAAAACACAACAAAAATTAACAGTTAATAAATGCAGTTCCTATCAAATCGCGTTGAATAGAAATTACACAAATACGAATTACTACGTATCAACCAAATACAAGTTAGCACAAAAGAAAAGGCACAAATCAAATTAACAAATAACAAATACTAGTGCGATCAAATCAAGTTAAATTCAAATTGCGTAAATACAATTACTACTCTTTAGTTCAAATACAAATTACAGTATAAACGAAGATACACATCACGGTCGATCAACAAAAAATGCCTAGCTCGGAAATCGACCCTTCGATAAGTAATCCACTACAACTATCCGACAACGATAATTAACCGATTACGTAAAAATAACCATCTACCTACATGACGTATATCTCTAGAAAACTCCCGCTTGAGCAAACTAGGGCGCGGCTTTTCAAATCTACCTACTAACCAAAAAAAAGGCAAGCAACAAACAACTTAGGGAAATAATTCTATTATTACGTACAAAAAATATTTTTACGTATTACGGACGGGCGTGATTGTAGATACAAATTAAACCAATCAAACCAACGCTCCCTGCCAGCAAAATTGTTTAATGTTTATCAAACACTATAGTCGGGATCGACCGGGAATCGAACCCGGAATCGCGCTCTGCTACCAGTTTGTTACGGCCTACGGTTGCTCCCTTAAAGGATCCAATCCCCTGGGGCCCATGAGCAGAAGACTTCCCGAGCAAACGTAGGTCGGGCCTCAATGTGGCCACGTGGAATCTCTCTAATTACACTAGAATATATAGGGGAGCGTTATACTACGGCCAGTCGACCGGAAGGAATATGGAAGAAGCTTACTTACCTCTATCCAAGGCGACTGGTCCCTCCGGAGTCGGTCAGGTCGCATGTGGTTGTGTAGTGCAAGGGAAAGAATGGTGATGTGGTGTGAATCTGGGTGTGACTGATGGTGATTGAACCTAGACCTTGGCCGTCGGCAGCAGCCCTAGCGTCGACACCGCTCCAACTTGAGGGGGCCTTTCGAGGTTATCCACAGTCACTTTCTTCTTTCGTCACGTTGACAGTCAATTAACTCTATCGTACGATTTACTAACTTACAGAAGCCACTAACTATCGCTGGTTATAAGGTTAACACACAAAACGCACACGGAGTTTACAGTTTATTAAAGGTCACTACCGTTTCGCGTTGCAACAGTTATTTCTAGAATATCGTGAGGCCGCACTAGCTAATATTGCCTAATGCACTTATGCCGATTCTGAGTCAAACACAATGAGTCCCTGGGAAGCTCTCCAGCAGGAATGCGCGTCACAATGATAGACCGTATATTTACTGGCCGCGCCGAATTATTCCGAGTTCCCTAACAGAATGGACCGCGTGCTCACGTCAGCACCGATTAAAGACGACTGACAGCCCTTGGGCGTTTTACGCACGACCGAATGTCAAACCGGTATGACACTGAGCCGCACGCCCTCTCGCGTTCGTTCCTTGAAAGTGTTTGGCGCGAACACCAGTCATGCCCCTAATTCCAGTCTTTTCGCCTTTTACTCCATAAATAAGATTTTTAGTAGTCTTAACTACAAATATTCTCATCTAAAAAATTCTTTGTACCTAGAGGAAAGTATATTTATTCAAATATTACCTCGCAGTTTTAAACCTAACAGTGTTAAAATCAAAACAGGTACGCAACGAAAAACGATTATTTTCCTAATTATTTGACAAGTTATGATCTCGGTAAAATTATGCTTACTTTACATTATCTCATATATAGGCTTTTTGATTTGTATGATGATAGTAATGCAGTTATTTTTGTTTCAATTTACAAGTTATTTATTTTCTTATAGTGGAAATTAATGGGGCTGTAATTCGATAATATAAGAAATGTATGGAGTGCATAATGTCAGCCGCCCGGCTGTTATTTGGTTTGACGTACCTAATAAGAAGTACCTAATTTCAGCCACGTAATATAAATCAGGGCTGCCATAAACTAGAATAAATACCATTTATTAGATCATAACTTATTTTATGGCTAAGGGAGTTATGATCAATTCGTCTGTTTTAAAATTAATTTTAGATCTTAAAGTTTAGCAAAAGATGTACTAGCTTTTCTCTCTGACATTCGGCCTATAGAACACCTTATGTACTCAATTATTTTTTGAAAAAGAAGAAAAAAACAAGCAATAAATAGTATACTATATTTTAGCAAAAAACTATAACTTAGTAATACTAATTATAACTTAGAACATAAATGAAAAACTCATAACCGACTTTTTGGCCCGACCCGGGATTCGAACCCGAGACCTCATGGTCAGCAGTCGCACTACTACAACCACTAGACCAACGAGGCGGTACTATACCTAATAAGATATTGTGGTTGGGTATTAGGATTACTTTTAACTGTATACTATACTGATAATATTGAATTTGCCTTTTATAGTGTAAATTATAATATTTGTCGAAATGTTAATTATGGATTCGAACCTTACATGTTTCATTTTTTTATTTGCTAAAAGCTTCATCGCGCAGTAAAAAATACAACAAATATAAGTATAACTAATACGAAAAATTATACCCAAAACAAACAAATAATACTACCTATAAATAACCTAATAAGTAATAATATTATAATATTATCGACTGATAAGATGACATGAGCGTGTGCGCTGGCAGACGCTCTAACGACACGGGTTCCACGTGTAAGAGCTCAGCGCTCACTGATTCCAGCAAGCCCGTGGGCAGTGAATACGCCCAGATTTTAAAATAATTTCTTATTAAATCAAATTTTGGTCTTTTGAAAAAAAATTATAATAGAAATGTTTATTAATAAATTGCCTATCCATTGGTTTAAATCGCAAAATAAAATAATACTTACTTTACGAGGAGATGCATGTTATCAATAATAATTTCACATTTATGTGGTTTCGTTGTAAGGAGATTATATTAATATTTATTCCTTTAAAAAAATTAGATATAGCTTTTATGGAATAAAGATTATGTAGAAATATAATGTGTTTTTTATTTGTTGATATATCTTTTAAATTAAAAGTAGATAGCTCCTAAAAACCGCACAAATAACGACTAGCGCGACATTTTGCTCAACCTGCGCCTTAAAGCATAGTGTGCACATAGATGAGCTCATGGAGCTTTTACGTCACTTGTAATTTCATGTGAAATTGGTTTTACTTTGTTTATCTATGACTCTTGACGCATTTAATTAAGTAAGTAGAACATTACTCAAAAGATGTTTTAGAATCTGAAACAAAATAGTCTGTATTTTCCCCGAGCCTCTTATCTTGTATACGTCCTGTATTTCTTATATACGTCTTTTGTTTCTTGTATGATACGTGCCCGTATCATCATTATGAACAAATAAATACCTATATTTAAGTTATAAGTTCTGCTCACAGACAAATATTGAAACACAAAAGCAGCTTAACCCACTTTTAGGCCACAAAAATTATTTTCTTCACAGTATAATCATAATGTTAAAATCACTTTACAAATTATGTATTTGTTACATTAAAATTATTTGCTTTTTGCAAACCTTTCTGATGCCAGAGCTCTAAGTGGGAGTTTCAAGAGGATTCAACATTCGCCCTTCTCCAACTCGATCGAGAATAGACAAGACTCTCACTGAATACCGTCGTAATATTATAAATACTACTGTGTTTCATATAGAGTATGAAGATAACCGAAGACCATTTTGATTGTTAAGGAGACATTCCATTTTAGTCAAAACGAACCTTAGGTCAGTCTCAGGAGTCAAAATCCCAATCCGGCTGCCAAACATAAAGATTCCATTGGCCTATGAAGAAGAAAACGGTGATTATACGGTGATTTTTATGATAAATATAATATAATATTATCATAAAATTTATTGCTTATAAATTGCTTTGATACTCCTGTATGAAGATAACACTATTTGCAGACATCAGTTTTTATTTAATATGACACCAATAGTGTTGTTTCAGCGTCTTGTTCCTTCCATTTAGAATTAGTATGTAGTTTTAACTGACTTCAAAAAGAAAAAGGTACTCCATTCGACTGTATTTTTTTGTGTGTGTTACCTCATAACTTTTTTCAAGATGAATCAATGTTGATAATTTTTTATTTGAATGCTGGTGCTTCTAGTGTGGTTCCATATAAATTTGATCAAGGTCTGAACAGTCGTTTTTGTGCTATCCCTAATAATTAATATTAAGTTGTTAAATTTAAGTTGGTTAAGTAAGTAACCAAGTTAGTAAGTTATATTAAGTTTAAGTTGGTTGCACAAAATTTTTAATTTTACCATCCTGGTAATTCATTCATACACTACCTAGCTACATCCACATTAGCCTATCGACATTGGATAGTATATAGAACATAAGCCTCCTATATGTTGTGTGATAGGGGGGATATTTGCCATAATTGCCACGCTTGGCATGTGGGTTAGCAACCGTAGTTTTTACTGTTATTATCGAGTTGTTATCAGGAAAATGCTGTCACCTATCTGTTTTATTTCCCTCTCCCGTTGATGATATGGGGTACTGCATTAACTTACACCGCTACTACATGGCGTAAGAGTATCTACTACCCCATATTATCCCGTATTATTTAACTTTTACTTTACGTTAATTATATTGTATGATATATTTTTATTTTGTTATTGCATCATATTTTTTTATTTATTAATTTATTTTAAATCGTTATTTATGATACACATAAATTATTATGGTAAATCATAAATGAATATTAAAAGTAAAATAAGAGGATATTATTTTTTTTTACCATAGAAATTTAACAGAAATAACAAAATGAAATTTGATTTATAAAATGAAATTCTAAATAGTTCTTTATTTTAATGACGTCCTAATTAAAACTATTTTGATTATAATTCTCAATAAATAAAGCTGGTAAGAAGTAAAGAGGATTCTATTTTCTCAGAATTTAAAAAGCTACTATTTATTATATAAGACCAGTGGCGGATTCACACATTTGCTGCCTCTAGGCTATTGAAATTTTGCCGCCCCTACCGACCTCTACAATTCGATACCTTAGTTCACAATCATATTAATTATAATTTTTTTTTGTCAGTGAAATTTAAGGTTTATGATTTGTGCACTATCGTCTTAATTACTCAACCTTTTTCCCGTAATTATTATGATTGTGAACTGGATTGATGTGTCAGTTTCTAGATTATTTTTATAATCCAATGATTTAGTTAAGATTGCACAAGAAATAGTTTTTTGCTATACTGATCTAATAAAGGCTCAATCATATACTACTATTAAGGCGGGGTAAGGCATGCCTTAATACTACATATAGAATTATGTACATTCGGTAAAAAGCGCAATGAAATAATTTTTATTGCGCTTACTTACAGTTTAAAAACAATAATTCATAATAATAAAGTAATACCTTTTTGGGCGATTTCCTATTCGCAAAATCATCAATTATATCGTCGTATGAAATCTTCATTAGTTCTGACTCTATGCACAAAAGAGCTAAGGCGTTTGGTTAGTTTTTCTTGGATTAATCTAAATCTTAGATAATTTTTCAACTGATTTAAGCAAGAAAAGCCTCCTTATCCGAACAATCTGGTGTAGAGGTAGAACTAAGCGAACTGCTGAATTTTGGATAAACGTTTTGCAAATGTTATCGCAGGAACGAGATGGACTTCAGTAATTCAGAATATGGTTTGCTCAAAATTCTTTCAGAAGAAAGGTGGCATTTAAAATGAATTAATGGTGGCGTTCTTGAAATAAGTCTGTCTCTAATACATTTCTTTCAAGAGCTTTTCCCGTAAGGGTTGATGATGACAATCCACTCATTTTGGTGAGATATGAAATCTTTTCATTAAACCTGTTGTAGGCCTCCAGCTGTTGAGGAGGATGAGATAATATGTGTTAATCATAGTCATAGTCATTTATTCCATTAATAATAAAATACATTGTGTTGGAAATTACAAGTTAATTCAATAAGATTTAAAAAAATAATATTATCATTTATGCAATACTCAATCAATTATCCACACCAAAATAATAAAATACAATGATAGGATATAATATAATAACAATAAAGAAATATGTCAAAATATAAAATTACAATAAAGAAATATGTCAAAATAATATGATTACAAAAAGGAATATGTCAGTTTTTAACTATATTTTATCATCAGTCAATTAGAATTTACATATTCTATTACACTATAAAAACTATTTTCCAGAAGATACGACCTCAATCTGTTTTTAAATTGGATCACAGTTGTTATGCATTTTAAATAATTTGGCAATTTATTAAATAGTCTGACCGCTTGATATCTTGCACAATGTTTAATTATCTGTAGGTTAGGCTGTATTGGGTTCGCAATATCTTTTCGACTAGTGTCATGACTCTTTACCCTATCTTCTGCGGTTTCATATCTATCAAAATTTTTAACAATGTCTGTTAGAAGAACTAGAATGTACACACATGGTGCAGTAAGTATTTTTAGGTTTCGCATGTGTTCTCGGCACGACTGTCTTTGGGGTATGCGCACCATTATTCTTATTGCTCTCTTTTGTATAATAAATGCCTTTTTAAGATTGTAATCATAACAATTTCCCCAAAATTTAATACTATATCTTAGACGAGATTCTACTAGAGTATAATATACCATTTTTAATTGGTTTATTGTTAGCTCCTCTCTTAAGCTTCGTAAAGCATAACATGAAGATGATATATGTTTTTCTATAAAATTTACTTCTTGTTTCCAATTAAGAAGAGAATCTATATGGATACCCAAAAATTTTACGGAAGCCACAGTGGATATCCATTCATCATTTAATTTAATATCTAAGGTATCTCTTGCTCTTGTAGTAGATTTAAAAAGTTAGTTTAAGGTTATTTGCATTAAACCACTGAGCAAAAGCTTCTAAAACGCAGTTAACTTTGTTGTTGAGATCAAAAATATTTTGTGCACTTATCACTGCATTCGTATCGTCAGCAAATACTACAAGTTCAGTGTCTGGTATAGAGTTGTACATAAATGTAATTAAGTCATTTGTAAAATTATGAACAGAACGGGTCCTAAGATTGAACCTTGGGGAACACCTCTTTTAATTTTATTTAGTTTTGATTTAAATATTTTCTCTTGTTCATAATTTGTATACTTAATCTCAACGTATTGATATCTGCTACGTAAATATGACTTGAAAAGCTCCCAAACCTTTCCTTGTACACCATAATGCTGTAACTTTTTAACTAAAATTTGGTGATCCACCATGTTAAAAGCTAAACTCAAATCTAGAAAGAGGCCTGCTACCTTTTCCTTCTTATTTAAATTTATCACAACATCGTCAATTAATACTTCTTAATTAATACTTGCGTTATTTGTTCCAATATTAGCCTGATATACAAATTGCCGTTTATTTAATATGTTGTTTTAATAGAAATGTTTAATTAGTCTTGTTTTTATTAATTTTTTGAAAAATTTTGAAAGAATTGGCAGTAAGGAAATAGGTCTATAGTTTTTCGAGTCTGTTAACCCTGAAAGTATCACTCATAGTTATTTTTATTTTTTATTGGGTGTTTCATCAATTTTTTCCTTTTTGGTTATCTTTTTACCCCCAGCTTTTATATACTGCTTCGAAGCAGTACGCTTAATTCCGAAATTATTGAAATACTTAAAATTGTCTCGTTCAGTTACGAAAAACTTGCAAGAAGAGTGATCAAACCTACGTTAGAAGCCTGAGTTTATACATTTACTTTGTTTATTCTTTCCAAAAAAACAATCCACACAATAATCATTACCAATGTTTCAAGTTTTTCTAAATTCAAAAGTATTCCCGTCAATTTGTTTTGCGTTACAGGCTTTTTGGTACAATCATTATCGATGGATTCCAAAGTTTTAAGGACTTCATGCCAAGAATTTCTTAAACTTCTAGCCGCATCCTCTTTAGCTGACTAACGTGTCAGATTTATTCTCTTTAGCATTTTCCCTTCCCTACTTCAATCAATAATTTTTGCCAGCGTTGTGTTGAACTTACAAAAATACGTAGATTTTTTTGAAGCAACATGAAGAAGCAATAAGCTTCTGTGCAAGATTCAGCAGGTGCAGTTGTCACTAAATTTATAGAATAGGCGGAGCAAGGAAAGCAAAAGGTGCTTGACTTTGAAATTTAGCCCGTAGTAAGCCATTGCACACCAGACATGTTCGCAATATTATCATATGATTGTCCACGACAGTCTTCATAATATGATTGTCAATATTTATGACCAGTGTTTTGAGTTAATAAATAATGGCAGAAAACATTTCTTCCGCGTTATGCCACACTGAGAGCAAAAACTTAAGAAATCTCACTGGTTTCGTCCGTTTCCAAAACGTAAGTTCTAAAATGTAAGTTGATCCACATGTGCTATATCTGGTGTTGAATCGATGATAAGGAAATATATTTCGCCTTTCTTATCTCGTCTCCAATCTGTTTTAAAACTTTATGACCCATCAAGAAAATAAACCCATCTCAAACGGTTTTTGAACTTTAATAGTATTTGAATTAGTACTTCTAGATTCTTGATTCCCAAATCGTTCAATATGACTGGCTAAAAAAGGATCGAATTCAGCTATCAGTTCCAAAATTAAACAATAATTTTCGTTGTTCAGATCACCGAAATTTTAACTTTTTCCCCTGAAAGTGAGGCCTCTTGAACACAGTCGTTTCACTACGGCAACAAACTTCTCAGAACGTTTCTGCAAAAAGTTATTTCTTCATCAATCTGGACATGCAGTAAATTATCGTGTCGATCATCAATTTTATTTCTAACTTTCACACTAAGTATACTAGATTTATGACGCGCAGAGTTTTCATGCTGAGTTACTCGGTATTCTGCATTTTTCAAGTCATTAAATCCTTCGTTCTCAAACTGAGTTTTATTCTCCGATGGACTGAATGCCAAACAGGGCACATAATATACAGATCTTTTACTACAGAATAAGCCAGTCAGTTTCGGTCATTTACATCATTATTTTTCATTTTTCTTTGGAAGACACTTACTGGCATGAAACGACGCTGATCAGCATATATTTTTTCACTTTTAGAGAAGTCACAAGACTTGCTTTGATCGAAGCCGTAACTTGCGATAATCTCCCTTACGGTATCGTTTATTTTCCATAAAGCTGGATCTCTGTATAGATTTACTGCTGTTTGCACTCGGTTATTACTTAACGTCTAATTCTGAGACGTATCTTCAATTTGTTATACTTATTGGTGATTCCTCTATGGCCTCTTTGTCAAAAACATAAATATGAGTTTTTCTTTTAAAGTAGATGAGTCAATAGATGACTTTTGTTGTTGAGCAGCAGAGCTCAAATCTGTTTAATCTTTACCTGATTGTATTGTGGCAGTGCATGTTATTGAAGTTCCTGGTCTTTCAACATTACTTCTACTTCCACTTTAAAAAGCTGTCGATTTTATCGCTTTAGGGATATCCTTGTTCTTCTTTTTTATTTTGGCCACTGTCCCATCACTCAATCTATTTTTTTTAAAGAACTAAAATAAAAAAGATTATATTTTCTTTCGGAGCGCCGCGATCATGCAGTGAATTCGGCATTTCGGTTAGACACACTTAGCGAATGGTCATGTCACTCGTTCCCGCGCCACAATCACACGCGATTACGCAAAATGTTGAAACATTTATATAAGTGGTGAAACATATTACATGTTGAATTGTTTGTGGATCTAATAACATTTAGGTATGTAAATATGAATCTTTTTAATTTCTGTAAAACACAAACCGCCTGCCGCCCCTAAAATCTGCCGCCCTAGGCTCCAGCCTACTCAGCCTGCTGGTAAATCCGCCACTGTATAAGACGATTGCTTCGAGTGCTAAAATTATTCGTAACAGTTCCTTTTATCGTCTATAAAGAAGGTCAAATTTACTGCGAGAAAAATTACTGTTATCACTATAATTATTCTTTCAGGATACCGTAGTTAAAACAAAAAAGTCAAGTCAAATAAAAATATTGTAGGTTCTATACCTACAATATTTTGCGGATCAAAAGTGCTTTCAATTTCAACTTTTTAAACTTTTTTAAATAAAAGCCTACCTGAGTTAAATATCAGTTTACGGCAGGCGCTGTCGGAATTATCAGCGAATTATTGAGAGATTAATCAGTTAATTTTTTGCATCACGATTTGGAATAATAAAAAAAAAGAACAAATGAATAAAGAGGGAAATTTAATTATTCCAGCTTTACATTGCGTTTCATATTTTGAACGAAGCATAATTAATGAAGTAAAAAAAAATAGGTCACTGATGAATTTAATTTAATGTGAATGTTCCATACCTGTAATATAAGCACATTACAATCTAGTTTTAAGTGGTGACGTAGATCGAGATAGTAAAGTGCACTGGTTTGCCAAAATAAATACCTATTCATTCTTGCATAAATCTATCGAGGAGCGTATCACCGAGGCAGCCAGGTTGAAATTATGCTTAAATTGCCTACGTAAGGGACACCCTACGCGGCTATGCAGGTTAGGCCCTTGTTTTACTTATAAGTGGCGACACAATACGCTTTTACACCGCGAGGTTCCTCAGGCAAGCAATGCATCCGTAAATAGGACTGCAAATGAGACTGAGCAGCAAATGAAGTCCCTGACGTCATTGACACTACAGTCAATGTATCGGTAGAGTCCGTCTCCAGTAACAACCACGTCTTGCTATCCACTGCCCTTGTAGATGTGTACAATCCCATTACTAACAAGTATGAAACGGCGCGCGCCTTATTAGACAGTGGCAGTCAGGCTTCCATACTAACTAAAAATTTGAAACGCAAACTTTGCTTGCCCACTGAACAAACAAACACAAATATAATAGGCGTAGGTAACAAACAACTTACCTCAGGCGTCAATCGTTGCTCCGTCCGTATTAAGTCTAAATCTACTAACTACACACTTACCTTGTGTTGCTTAGTGCTACCTAAATATCTGACGATCTACCTCATGTCCAATTTAATATATCTCAATTAAACTTACCTATGAATATTAACCTTACTGATCCTAACTTCTTTCAGCCTGCTCCTGTAGATCTACTTATTGGAGCTGATGTATTTTGGCAATTAATATTAGGCCAACAGATCACTCTAGGCTGTAACAAACCTAGTAATACAATTTAAGAGAAAAACGCTATATATACATTTTAGAAAACATTCTCTTGTTTCTTCAATATTCGTGATATCTATCTTTTTTATTCTTAAATTAAAATAAAAACAAAACATATAAAACTCCACGAACATACTCTGCCCCCCTGGAAGCTTCAGCTTTGTCCCCGTATTGGGGATCCAGTAGAGGGCACATGTATTTAATACCACGTTTGAGGACTCCGGTGGATGTCAGAATGTCTGCCACACGGTTTATTCCATCTAGTCCGGGGTAAAACTTTATGATACGTCCGAGTTTTCACTGTAGTGGAGGAGCGTTGTCATCCTTGAGTAAAACCAATTCTCCAACCAATTTATGTCGCTGTTGCAATTCAGATATATAATCCAGCTTCCATTTATTCCAAAAATGCTGACGGTATTTTTCTAGTTGTTTAAATCTGTTAAGTCGGTTGAAACTCGTTGAAGTATGATCAGGTGATTGTATCGTATCTAGAGCACGTCCGATGAGGAAATGACCGGGAGTGAGTGGATGGAAATCATTAGGAGAGGACGACATAGGATATAGAGGGCGACTGTTCAGGATGGATTCAAATTGACTAAATAAAGTTGTCAGCTCTTCAAAAGTTAAATATGTAGAACCAAGGGTTCGTTTGATATGAAATTTAGCGGATTTTACGTCAGCTTCCCATAGACCGCCAAAGTGCGGCGCATAAGCCGGGGAGAAATAAATTTTATGCCTTCGTTCGAAGCAAAATCGGAAATGGAACGCGAATTCGTGTTTAAAAAATTGCCTAGTTCATTCGAGGCTGCCACAAAATTCGTGCCATTGTCACAATAGATATCCGACGGCTTTCCTCTGCGAGATATAAACCGACGTAAGGCTACAAACGCATCTTTGCTAAGATCACTCACCGCTTCTAAATGAATGCATTTATATTTCATACAAATAAATAAACATAAATAGCATTTAGTTACTATTTTACAGCCTCTACCTTTACGATTAACCATAGAAAATGGTCCCGCAAAGTCTACGCCAGTACTAATAAAAGGAAATCCAGTGTCTACGCGAACGGAAGGTAAGTTTCCCATTTTAGGGGTTACTGGTTTAGCAGCAAATCTACGGCATCTGACACACTGATTATTGACAGAACGAGCGACATCTCTGCCAGCGACGGGCCACACAGTGCGACGGACTGACGACAGCAGCAGCAGCAGCGGCGCGGCATGCAGCAGGCGCAGGTGCTCACGCTCGAACAACAGCTGAGTGAAGCGATGCTTGCCTTGGACTAAGATAGGATGTCGTCTTTCGAACGAGTAGGAGGATTCATCGAGGCGGCCCCCCACACGGATTAAACCATCGCGTAGAAACGGACTTAAAGGTAAAATACTATTTATTACTTTTTAGAGTGTAACGGCTTATTATTTTGTAATAATTTTAATTCGTTAGGAAAAGATTCGCGCTGAGAGAGGTATGCTAATTTTCCAAATGATCGAGTAAGTTCCTCAGGCTGCAGCACATCGGTAAGTTTAATTTTATTTTTACAACAGGTTACAGTATTAAGACGTAATATTTGTATGGGCTCTCTATCATTATCGCCATAAAATTAACTGTAAATTACGATCTCTGGGGTCAATTAAAACTAGTCGGTACATTTTTTCTGTCTCCGGAGAGTACATATTTATAAAGACGAAATCTGAGTATAATTTTAATAAGGAATCCTGAATAGGAGGCCCCACCATTTGGAGGTCATTAATAGAGAAGCCTGAGGTAGAGGGGGCGCTGCCGTCGAAGACAACGCGAAGTTTTGTCGACTCACTGTCTGGTTTTATCACTGCATGTTGCGGGATGAAATAAGCTGAAGATAAAAATCAGAATACATTAATTTTAAATCTGGATTTTTTCTATAACGTCTTTCTAACCCTAAGCGGCGCCTTTTAGCAACTGATAAGAATCGCCTAAACAATCAGGTTCAGAAATAAGTGGTAATCGAACACGAAACCTACTGTCGTCCATGCGACGAGTATTTTCTAAAAAGTGCTTCTCACATTCCATATCAAAATTGGACAATATCTTATTAGATTCAGGGATATCCTCAACCTGGTAAAATTTAGTAATTTGCTCTTCAAGGGACAAGTGAGTACATAAAATGCCATGAACAGTCTAAGTGTGACGGCGTAGCCAAATACCTATCTTTTGTGAAATAGACTGTAAACATTAAAAAATAATTTAAAAGAAAAATGGCTTTAGCCAGTAAATAAAATACATACTCAACAAAAGCTTAACGCTGCGGTGTCTGCGGTTAGTAAAATGACCTAAAAATGACTGTTCTTGAAGCTTTTGAACGCATTGCCATTTCATGTTAATTAAAAATCTGTTCAAACGTAATTCATTCATCATCATCATCATTACAGCCCTTCACAAGTCCACTGCTCAACATAGGCCTACCCCAAAGAAAGCACGGTCCTGAGCCACCTGCATCCATCGACTTCCTGCATGTCTTACCAGGTCGTCACTCCATCTCGTGGGCGGACGCCCTACACTTCGCCTACCGGTACGAGGCTGCCACTCGAGAACCTTTCTTCCCCATCGGTTGTCGGTTCTTCGAGCTATATGGCCGGCCCACTGCCACTTCAGCTTACTAATCTGTTGGGCTATGTCGGTTACTCTGGTTCTACTGCGGATATCCTCATTCCTAAGTTTATCACGCAGAGAAACTCCGAGCATAGCCCTCTCCATAGCTCGCTGAGCGACCTTGAGCTTCCTCATACGGCCAGCAGTGAAGGACCACGTCTCAGTTCCGTAAGTAATCACTGGCAACACGCACTGGTTGTACAATTTCGTTTTAAGGTTTTGAGGTATGTCTGACGAGAAGATGTGTCGTAGCTTCCCGAACGCTGCCCAGCCGAGTTGAATCCGTCGATTGACCTCTTGGTCGAAGTTGGACTTACCTAGTCGGACTATTTGTCCCAGGTAAACATACTCGTCAACAACTTCGAGCTTAGTGCTCCCAACAACTACCGGCATAGGTGTGACATGGACATTAAACATGATCTTTGTTTTGTCCATGTTCATCTTAAGACCTATCCGTTGGGAAACACTATTCAGAATTCATTCATATGATACGGTAAATATATAATATGGCTTATCTTACTAACTTATATAACTTTATTCGCCTATTATAATTGCCATAATAAATCTGCCTACTTCGCGATATCAACTCGAAATTATAAAATACTGCGGGTGCCAACCCACACCTGCCAAGCGTAGCAACTATAACAAAGTCCCCCATATGAAGGAATCTATTGGGGAGGTCTATGTTCAGTGGTGTACTTTTATAGGCTGTAATGGATGGATGGAACAAATATCGTATTAATAATAAACGCGCTCGCTCAGAATGATACTAACACTCTACTATTGCACGAAGACATCGCTTCAATTTACGGAGACGCGATACCCCGCATCCTGTCACCAGCCTAACATTATCCCTACATATAAATAAAATTTAAGTGTAATTTTCTAACATCAAAATAAGTGCTCTATATTGAGCTCAGGAGATTATTTGAATGCAATTAATCTTCAAATGTTTTGTCTGTCTGTCTGCCCTGGCTAAACTTCAGAATGGCTTAATCAACTGTGATGGAACTTTACAAACAGATAATAAGAGAGAGAGAGAGAATGATATTTTACCAACCAATCCAAGAACCTGGAAAAGAGCAATTTATAAAATAACTGATCTTTGATTTACCTTAAATGTATAAAACTAGCTAAACTACCCTAGAAAACTTGGGGCGATTTGCTAGTAATAATTAAAAAATATACAAAACATAGTAACGTTAATTTCGATATAAAATTATGTTAATATTAAAAATAAATCGGTTTAAATTTAATTGCCGTAACATTCTCCACGCGTTCAATAAAGTTACATGAAAGGTTGCGGTTTATAACAGGTCGCTCCTCATCTTCATTAGCCCGTAAACAATTTCCTGGTGACATCAACCTTCCCTACCTACGTTATAAACTACAGTCTTTTTACGAGTATACTAATTGCTATCGTGAAAGTATCGTTTGCCGTGGCTGGAAGGTTGCCAACATCATTCTACTACATTCGAGTAAAAAAACACCATACTAAATTGACATGAAAAATTACTGCTTACTATTATTATTTGTCTTAATTCGCCATACAACAAAACAAATATTTTCAGTAGAAATATTTTCCGTGCTTTTCTTAGAATTACAACATTTTTTCAGAGTCACCTTTTATAGGTTGCTCTTAGTTATCATTACAATATAAATAACAAACATTAATAATGCAATGAATTATACAAGAAATTTGCATTATTGATAAACGTTTCCGTGTAGTGACGGTGTAAGAATATCCACCACCCGTTAACGTCTCATGGGTGTCGTAAGATGCGATAGAAAGAAACAAACCAAGAAATTGACAGCAGCGGCCTCCTAATAACGGCTAATAATAATAAAAAACGCCTGCCGAGCGCGGCAATTATAGCAAATATCCTTATGAGGCAATCTATTTAGACCTATGTTTAGCAGCGGACGTTGATACTTTAATGAATTAATGAATGACAAGCAATGACATCTTTCGGCAAGTCGTCACTCCATCTAGTAGGGGGCTACCCTACACTTGGCTTATCTGTACGAAGCTGCCACTCGAAAACTTTCTTCCTAATCAGTTGTCGGTTTTTCGACGATGTTCGGAAGGCAGTGGATATAGGTGGCTCAGGACCGCGCTTTGTGGCATTCCGTGGGGGAGGCCTATGTTCAGCAGTGGACTTGTGAATGGATGTTATGAATGAATGAAAAAAAAATATCTAAAAACATGCCTATGAGCCACAACATCCACTTAACATCAGGTGGATTCTAGCTCGTTGATCACCGTTATTCTGTAAACAAATTTAAATAAAAATGTTATACATTATGCATATTTATCCTGATATCGGATTTGATTACTGGATTTTTACTTCTACTAGATGTGTCGTGATTGCAGCGGCAGAGAAACGTGTCCTAGTTTCTATCTACTAATTGGCATTATTCGGCGCAACCAAACAATGCAAACAATGCAATAATATGCTGTAGATGAATGCTCGCCGATAACTCCGCTCAGTAAGCGGGCACATACACATACTCCGCTTACCATCAATTAACACCGTTGACGATGATCAATTACCTGTTGCCTTTTACCAATGAAGTTTTATCGATTTAAGCCACCAAGCAACTAGAAAAAAAATGCGCAAAAAACTCTTTTACTGCCAAGTTATTCACTCGTCAAATGTCGCCGATCTAATGAAGATGCGTGCACGTAAGAAAAGTTAGAGCTTAGTTAAAAAAAATTATGACAGTTTTTCTTAAGTGACCTAAGGATACTGGGGTCTATATTTTAAAATCTATGTCTTACGCCTTGAAATTTTTTTTATATGGGATCGGGTGACAAACGAGCACACAGTCCACCTGATGGTAAATGGTTACTGTGACCCATAGACATCTACATCTATCCTCAATAATGACTCAAGATGCAGATACGTTGTCACCCGTGAGGACTAAGATGGAATGCATCTTTGCCAGTAAAAAGGGGCTCCGGTTCTCTACACTCACCATACGAAACACAGCAACGTTAAGCTGCTATTTTACGCTGGTTTTCTGTGAGAGCGTGGTCCTTCTCCGTTCGAGCCGACCCATTCGTGCTACAACCATAATATAGCTGCAGCATGGCTCTACCACGTATTTAATTGAATGCCCCTGTTTTTTGCGACTATTATGATACTAGTACATATATTATGTAAATTAATAATTTTACGGTTACTCCGCCGTCGTTATCATCATCAATATAGCCCATCACCAATACTTCTCTAATGATTTCCAATAAAGTACGCCAACGAAAACAACTTGCCAGCAGAATATGCAATATTACTCAGACATTGCCTTACTTCTGGCTATATATTGTGGACGAAATAGTTCTAAAAGCAAGTAGATGGCGTTGCGATGGGCTTCCCTGTATCTCCCATTATCGCCAATTTAGTCATGGAGCATTTTGAGGAGAAAGCCCTCCTTACTGCACTTCACACACAAATCCCCATGAAAAACATCGATTCCTACCAAGGATGCTACGTGAGGCTATTGAAATTAAAGAAACATCCTAATTTCAGTAGAGAAGGTGGCTGCGTACTACCAACTGTTTAGGATTTTGTAATTAATATATGTTATGTACACATAAGACCTGGCAAATACTCACCTGGATAATTTCTGAGCTGCCCGACGTTTACCGGGCCCGGTGTGATGCATCTTCTAGCCAAATGTGTCCACTATTGTTCTTTTATCCACAGGTCAGGTATGGAAAACTGCCTTAGTATTCCATGGAGAAGGGGAATGAGATCTTATCTTCTGCTGGTAACGGAACGCGCTCATATTGTGTACCGCCCAAAGCATTATTGCTTGCGTTGACGAGGAAGTTGGCCGTTACTAATGGTCGTTGCGGGTGTAGTTAAAAAATGTTATACGTAAGACAAAATGTTTTCCTTTCAAATTGCACTATTTCTAGTTATAAAATTATACCGAAACATCAATAAAAAAAAGATATGAAATGCGGAACATGTCGCTCACCTTAAAAGTACGCAGTATCTTTTAATGAAATCTAAACAAATCTGCAATACAAACTAGGCCTTGATAAAAAAAACATGTAAGGAGTACAAACAAAATCATACCTAGTAAATATCAAACTATATCTTAAGACTACTGATAAATACCTATATTTAAAGTTATTTCTAAAAAATTAAGATGAGGAATATGAATCATTATTTACGTTAATTATTCTATAGGAAGTGGACAATTTTTATGAACTGGTCGCTTCAAATATTTTTCCCAATTTGGAGAGTTACAACACGCGAAATCCCATCAGAGCCTGAATGCAGACGGTGTACACGCGCAAGTCGCCATTGTAAAGGTGGAAGGTTGTCATCGCATACTACCACAATCATGTCTTCACGGACCGGATTTCCACGATTGTTGAACCATTTGCCACGTTGTTGAATTTCATGCAAATACTCTAAGCTCCATTTTTTCCTGAAATGTTGAAATGTGGACGTGAGTTTAGCACTGCCTGTATTTGACATAATAGGGTATGCATCTCGTCATAGGTTAGGATACGTGGACCTACTATCCGATGAAAATGGTGTTTAAAACTTTTGACGCCCGCTTTAAAAAGGCCACCAAAGTGACTTGCATACGGTGGCTGAAAATGCTATGTTATTCCTTCTTCCAGAGTCTTATTCTGGAGCGCGCCTTGCACAGTGTTATTCTGTAGGAAGGCATACAAGTCCTTTAGGTACCTGTCACAGCCGATGAAATTCGGCCATTCGACCTCGGCGTGACGTGAAGCATCGTAGTGCCCCTAAGAAACCCTCTGTTGTAAGTTCCGAAACTATTTCAAGGTGTATGGTCTTGACGCACATACATACAAATACACAGACGTAACATTTTACTATTTTTGCATTTTGAACTTAGAACTCAAACGTAAAAAGGACCAGCGAAATCAACGGCGGTTCAGTTTCGTGGTCACTTGGAAGAAAAGGTCACATTGGCCTCTAAAAAGCTTGGCGTGCTCAGCAGAGCTGGACAGTATTTCATGTCGGCACACCGCTTGCAACTTTACAAGACGTAGGTTCGGCCTCACATGGAATACTCCCCGCAGAGTGGCTCGAATCGGCAACGAACGAGTCATTTCCGATCGGCTAGATTCATTGGCGTTGCGAAGAGATGTTGCACCCCTTTTCATTTTCTTTTGCATTTACCACAGAGAGTGATCTGAGGAATTATACGAATTAATGCTAGCCGCCAAATTTCATGAACCATCCACACCACCTGGATGCTTGTGCGGTCCACCACTGTATGTTTCAATAGGAGTTTCTTCCGCAATTATACAAAAACCAGAAAGGCAAAAGATTATAGAGCCATTTAACTATGTTAATTATGGCATTAACTAAGTTGTTTGTCTGTTATGTAGCCAAAACCTGCAACCGATACGTCCGTGCTTAGTGTTTAGTGAAAAAAAGGAAACAATATATGAAGTGAAATTCATCAAAATTAATTTTCAATATACCTAGTCAGGTCATAACTTCTGTCACATGTTTAATATAAAATAATTGCAACAATTTTATTCATTATGTAACCATTTATATACCAAAATGAACTTAACAAAACATAGATTCTTATGACACTAAAGTTTATTCAAAATGACCTCCGTGATTTTGAATACAGGCCTTCAATCTGTGCGGCCAGTCGTCTATCGCAGCACGAACGAGGTCCATGTCAATATCGGCGGCTGCCTTAATCAAGGATGTCTTGAGTGACTCCAAATTGGGATGAGGCTTTGAGCACGCCTTTTCCTCCAAGTGTTGCCATATCTTGTAATCTAATAGATTCAAATCTGGACTGGAGGAGGGCCAGTCTTCGTGCCGGATGAAGTCGATTTCACGCGCCGCCAGCCAGTCTTGTGTGCTCTTCGCTCTATGAGCTGGCGCCGAATCTTGTTGGAATACCCAGTGCCTGTTATTGAACATGGTATGAGAAACAGGTTCCACAAGGTTCGTCAGGACTGTATTTTGATACACAACTGCATTCGTTTTTACACCTTTCTCACAAAAATGTGCCTCTGTTAAGCCCCAATAAGAAACTCCCAACCACAACATGAGCGAGGATGGAAAATGACCTCGTTGGACACGCGGAATACGGTTGCTCGCTTCTTCACTACTGTGTGCGTACACCTTATCATTTTGTTTGTTGTAGCTCTCTTCTACGGTAAAATTTTTTTCATCCGAAAAAGAATTTCCCGATATATTTTTCCCGCGTACCGCTTCAACAAAGCGCGGCATCTCTTCAGTCTCAGGTCCATTAGACGAGCATTCAAACGATGTCCTGTTTTTCTTCGATATTCCCGATGCCCTAAGTCTTCATTTAACACCCTTTTCACCGTGGTTCTGCTTAACCCCATCTGAAGGACCAACAGTTTCTGCTTACGTTTGGGATTTATTTGAATTCGCGCCTTCACAGCTTTTATCACTGCTGGAGTCCTAACAGACCGAGGGCGACCACTTCTTGACCTGTCATCTACACTAGAGTCTTCATTGTATCGTTTGATGGTACGATAAATAAATCTTTTGGTTATATTCAAATTTTTCAGTATGTCAAAAATTTGAATTGGCGCATAACCGCTACGATACAACACAATAACTGCAACACGGTCTTCTTTAAGCGTCCACTCTATATTTAAAAATGAGTAAAATTCTAAAAAGTATACAGTTTTATTTTCATTAACAATTCGAATTTCGAATTCAATAAACTTTTTTGTGGCCACCATTCTCAAAGAAAAGTTTTTACTGTGTGACAATTTTTTTTTTATTTTAAAACTTCTTTTACTTATGACTTAACAAGGTATAAGCATAGTAATATACAATAATTATATACGTTTATTAATTTAAAAGACACATCAATAGTAAACATATTAATCTGTATACTGCTGAATATAGATATTCCCAAAACCACAAACTAAGATTATGTGTTCCGCCACCGTCGACTTCTTGCATGTCTGCCGCTTGTTAAGCTTTCTTTCCCATTGGTTGTCGGTTCTCCTTAAAGACATGATTGCCATTTTTGCCATATTTAAATAATATTTCACTTTAAGTCAAATGCCAATAACTTAACCCTAATTTTTTTAAATTAGTAGGAAGTCCACATGTTATTGTACAAAGAAAAAGAAAAATGTTTACAATTTGAATACACTTTTATTACAATACAATTTTTGTACATATCATACTTAAAGGCTAACTTAACATGTTAAAGTAAAATAAAAAATAACGCACATTAATGTTAGAAACGAGTAACGATAACAAAATAACCTATTTTATTGCATGAAACAAAAAAAAATGCAACAACAACTCATGAGGTGATCTTTATTTTGTTAGAAAAATGTTTTTTAATTTTATTTTTAAAAGTGGTATAGGAATCGTTGAATAGGTCAATATCGACTAATTTAGAAATTACATTATAAGTTTTTAAGGTTCTATTAATTGGAGCTAATAATCCGACATTTGTTCTACAACGCCTAGTTTTGAATAAACTATGACTTCTTATTCTAGAATTAGGTCCAGGAACAACATATGATATTTTACCTAAAATATTATTCGAGCTAATTTTATTGTTAACAATTTTGTGTAACAAGCACAAGTCCATAAGCGCTCTTCGATCATTTAATGAAATTATATTATAACTACCTAGTCTTTCAATGTAAGTTAATTGCCTGCGTAGTTTGTTATTACCGAAATTAAGGTAGTTAAGTAATTTCTTTTTCACTCGTTCTAACTATTTATATGTGTTTGATAATATGGATTCCAGACAGAAGAACAGTACTCTAGATTACTGAGAATAAAAGAGTTTTTTTTTTTTTTATAGAAGAGGGGGCAAACGAGCATGCGGCTCACCTGATGGTAAGTGACTACCGCCGCCCATGAACAACCGCAACACCAGGGGAACCAGGGGAATTACAGATGCGTTATGTATTTAAAAAGAATTACTTTGATTTTTATTGTTAAAAGATTTAGTTACCCCTATAATTAATCCTAAAAATTTAAATGAATTTTTTATAGCTTGATCTATATGCATAGTGAAACTTAATTTTTACAATCAATTAAAATACCTAAATCACTAATAACATTTGTCTTTTTATGACAATGCTACTAATATTATATTCATTATAAATCGGATGGATTTTTTTATGAAAAGATATTTGGTAAGATTTTTCAATATAATAAGGATTACAATATTAAGCTCGCACCAGAAGAATAGCCTATTAATATCATCTTGTAGTAAGTTTCTCTCATTAACGGTTTTTATTTCTTTATAAAATGTTTAATCATCTGCAAAGAGAAGTACATCACTGTTCAGGAAACAATCTACTACATCATTTATAAAAATGTTGAATAGGGTTAGCCCCAAGTGTGAGCCCTGTGGCATACCTGAATATGCTATAAATGCCTCAGATTGAAATCCACTTATTACAAACTTCAGCTTTCTGTTAAGTAGCTAAGAAAACACCTATTTTAAAAAGGAGCTGTGTAATCCATATCATTCAAGCTTTTTTATTAGTATGGAATTCAGGACGTCAAAAGCTTTTGAGAAGTCTGTATAAATTGCGTCAACTTGAACTTTATTGTTCACAGACGCACATAAATTATCAAGATATTCAGAAATATTTGACGTAGTGAACCTTCCTCTCAAAAATCCATGCTGCCTATAACTTAGTATTGATTTCATGTGCCAATTTATAATTACACACAGAGACAGATAATAGCCTCAAACACCTTTGGGAACACGGATAGTATAGATATGGTCCTGTATTTTGTAGATCTGTCCTATATCCATCTTTTAAAAACAGGCACAACTCTGGTCTCCTTCTAAGTGATTGGAAAAATCCCTCTTTCAAGGAAGCATTATATATGATACTTAAAGGCTGTGCCAGGGCTGCTGCACATTTCCTAGCAAAGAACGGCAGTATATTGTCGGGACCAGCGCCTTTCTTGCTGTCAAGTTTCTTAAGCTTTAATTCTATTTTCTCTACACTTATATGTATTAGATAAAATTTGATTAATACCAACGCACTCAATGTTAGGAATCTCATTTTCTTTGCCTACAGGATAATCGGAGTATATACTTGAGAAATGCTTTACAAAGTTATTACATATGTCTGTACCATTGCAAAAATGCATTTAATGTCATATAAGAACGATATTCACTTTTGTTATTTCTAATCTCTTTTAAATATGACCAAAAATATTTTGAATTACTAATTACATTTTCTTCTACAATTCATTATGTGTGTAGAAAGTATTATAATGGGACTGAAAGAAACAAGAGCGGTTGGTTGGGATGGCATACCCACTAGTATATTAAGAAAATTTAGACAAATTCTAGTACCACCATTAACTCATATTTTTCGATTTGCCTCTCTGAAGGTATTTTCCCAGATTGTTTAAAAAAGCCATTGTAATTCCAATACATAAATCGGGAGACAAAAAAAAAAACGTTTCCAAATATCGGCCTATCTCAATATGTCTAAAATATTAGAAAAAAATATTAACAATAGATTAATGAATTATTTACAAAGTAAATCCATATTATCGAATATGCAATATAGTTTCAGATCAAAACTGTCCACTGCTGATGCTGAGCAGGAAATGACTGATTACGTCTATCAAGAATTAGATAAATGCAACCACTCAATTGGCATTTTCCTTGACCTAGAAAAAGCTATTGATACAGTTTCTATTCCCATTCTATTAAATAAGCTAGAGAGCATAGGTATTCGAGGTAAACAGCTTCAACTTTTTGCTTACTATTTAGAAAATCGATATCAATGCATAAAAATTGAAAATTTTATTAGCTCTGAAGTAAAAAAAAAAATACTCAGTTTGGCGTGCCTCAAGGAAGTGTATTAGGACCAACCCTATTTTTGATATATATAAATGATCTTTGCAATCTTGAAATTAACTCGGGTTAAATAATATCTTACGCAGATGATACCGTGCTCCTTTTTTCCGCAAATACAGTAGACAAGGTTTATTTATGTGCACAGTAAGGTTTTGACAGGGTTAATAAATAGCTCCAACAAAACATATTAACATTGAATACGGACAAGACCAAATATATTAATTTTTTATGCGCAGCTCAACACAGCATATAACCACTCCAGAAAGTTTGGCACATAAATGTTGCTCAGTTGCAGAGTCTAATTGTAACTGTCCCATTATTTTTGATAAAAGAACTATTAAATACCTTGGAATAATTATAGATTCTACTCTTACATTTAAAAATCACATAGATCTCTGCAATAGAGTCCGTAAACTAATGTTTGTTTTTAAAAAGATTCGTTTTTGTGTTGATATTAAGGTAGTAAAGCAAGTATATTTCGCATTGTGTCAATCAATTCTCACCTATTGTATAACCTCATGGGGAGGAGCAGCTAAAACTACACTCCTAGCACTGGAACGCGCTTAAAGAGCTGTATTAAAAGTCGCAACATTTCGCTCTATCCTATTCCCGTCCCATCGCTTATATAAATCCTATAATGTCCTCTCAGTGCGCCAGTTATTCCTTATGAGTACGTTACTAAAACAGCACTTAAAATTGCCCTACAGAAGAGAGGTCACTGATAAAAGACGCAAAGATAAAGTCATTGAAACTGACATGAGAATAAGGCATTCTTTCATGCATAGTTTTTTTTTTACCCTTTTTTTGCCCTTTTCTGTACAATCAAGTCAATGTAATTTTGTACATGTATCCTATAAAAATGGAAGGTTGTAAAAATGTAATTCGGACATGGTTACAAAGTTTGTCATACGATGATACGGAAAAATTGCTGACTGTTTAAGCTAATTAAAATCTTATGAAAATTAATGATAATATATTTTACCGAATTAACCGTAATTAGTTGGTAAGTTATTCATTTTATATAAGAAACTGAAAATATTTGTAAATGTAATCTATTAGCACATACACCTGAACTACAGGTTTATCCTAGTTCAGGTGCCTTTTATTATTGTAGACTATTTTAAACATTATTTGTACAGTTTCTTGAAATAAATTATTATTATTATTATTATGGGGTATCTATAAAGTTTTCTCATCTGGTTGGGCAATATAAATATATAATTGTAAATAAACATGTTAACCAAAAAAATCAATAAAATAAAATAAATACATAAAAAATACATAAATATATAAAAACCCAACCAGATGGAAGCCCTCGGCAGAGGAGACCAAACGGCCGAGGGTTAGGGGGAAAGGGAAAGAAACCGGCATATCGAGGAGCACTTCCTTCTGTATTTGAGCTTGGAGCGATCCGTCACGGAGTCCCAGTCGCCTCAGATGACCCGAAAGGCTGACTGGAATTAACCCATTCGCAGAGACGACTACAGGTATAATTTCGGCCGGCAATCGACCCCACATGTCGGTCACCTCGTGAGCCAGGTCCAGATATTTTGTCAGCTTATCTGTTTCGGCTTTCACGAGGTTCTCGTCATAAGGAATCGTAATGTCGACCAAAAATATCCTTGATTATGCCCGGTCCATCAGCACAATATCAGACTTATTAGCAAGAATAGTCCTGTCTGTGATGATGGCCCGGTCCCAGTAGAGCCTGGCGCGGTCATTTTCGAGCACGGTTTCCGGCCAGTACTTATAATACGGCAGTTTCCAATCCACGAGACCGTATTTCAGAGCGAGCTTCTGGTGTAGAATCCTGGCTACTAAGTTGTGCCTGTGCAAATACTCAGAGTTAGAAAGCGCCGAACAACCGGAGATGACATGCCTAAGTGACTCACCGGGATGGCGACAAGCTCGGCAGACGTAAACGGTGTCATCCTTTAGGATGTATCTCCGATAATTGTTGGTCTTAATAACCTGATCCTGTATCGCAAAGACAAAACCCTCGGTTTCCCCAAAGAGGTCACCAAAACGTAGCCAATGGAGGGAGGCGACTGTGTCTACGAAAGGCTCATGTAGAGCCTTGTAGAACCTCCCATGGAGCTCCTTCTCCGTCCATACGGTCTCCCGGTCGGAAATGCTTTGTACTGCCGGGTCTTGCCATTGCTCGTTGGCTAAGGATAGAGGGGTAAGTCCTTTATCACAAGAAATAACGTCCCTATAGTATGGATCATCCGCTGTCGTCAGAAAGTAATTACGGAGGCTGCACACTTCGCGATTATGCATGGTAAGCGCGCTTAAAAAGTCGCGCCCACCATGCTTCCGCGGTAAGTAAAGCCTCATTACAGACGATCTCGGATGATGCATCCTGTGGGACATCATTATAGTGCGGACTTTTCTGTCCAGAGCGTTCAGTTCGGTCTGAGTCCACCTGAGCATGCCAATGGTATACATGAGAACAGGCATGATCCAACCGTTATATGCGTGCGTCTCATTCACACTGGACAAAGGGCTGTTAAACACTTTGGTCAAGAGTGCATAAAACACATCGCAAACTGATTGTTTCACACCCGCCTCATCTATACCGATGTTCTGTGACATACTCAGGTATCGGTATGTTTCAGCCTCGGAAAGGGTCCCTGTTGATGGGCATAGATAAGACTATGCCCTCAGAGTTAGCAACCCTACCCCTTTCAACATGGAGGACCGCACACTTATCCGTCCCCAGCCCTATTCTAATAGAATTGCTAAAATCACAAGTGATGTTTAGCAATTCCATAAGATGAGAGCGACTGGAGGCGAATAACTTGGGATCATCCATATAGAAAAGACGGGTCACTTTTATACTTCCTTTCCGTAGCTGAAATTCCCTCCCGGAGCCCTCCAGTAAGGAACTGAGAGGGTTCAGAGAGAGGCAGAACCAGACTGCACTCAAACAATCGCCCTGGAAGATACCCCTTCTTATCCTTATGTGGTTCTCCGCAGCCGTCATCCGCTCGCCTAGATGACAAAGGATCGTACTCTATTACCCCATACATTGCCCGAGGAAGTCTCGAACTGTATGATTAACCTTATACAGCTCGAGGACCCTCTTAAGCCATGTATGAGGCACCGAGTCGAATGCCTTTGTATAGTCTATCCAGGCGGCGGAGTGGTTCCGACGGTTGCGTTTAACCACCTTGCCAATGACCGCGTCAATGAGGAGTGATTCCTTGGTTCCACGACCACCACCCCGACATTCATTCTGAGCACGCGACATCACCTGATTTGAGTCCAGGTGACGAGTGATTCTCGCGCTCAAAATGGTTGTATGTGTCTTGTATATGGTAGATAAACACGTTATGGGGCGGTATTTGCTCGGGTCTGTGGAATCCCGGTCTTTAGGAACCAAATGAGTGATCCCAGTAGTGAAGAGGCTCGGGAGCGACTTTTGGTCGAGAGTCTCTTCAAACTGTCGGGCGAGCACAGCGTGACATACCACGAACCCCTTCAGCCAGTAGTGATGCAGTCCGTCGAGTCCCGGACTTTTCCAGTTCGGGGCCGTACGGACCGCCTCAGCTACGTCATCCGGCGTTATGATGACGAGGTCCATGGGTGTAATATTCGCACACTGACGACTCGCCACAACTTCCGTCCAAGGGCCCTCGCTGTGGTTTACGGGCTCTGACCACAGGCCACGCCAGAATGCGATAGTGTCGGCCTGATTCGGTGCTGGGCCCTTTCCACATAACATTGGTCGCTCTAATGATTCATTGATCCTCTTCTGATCACTCTGGAAGAGACGATTCTGGTTAAACAGTGTCGACCTCTCGGTATATCGCCGAATCCGCTTCCCCCAAGCATCGATTTTCTGCTTCAGGTCGTCTATGCGCTCCGTCAGTTTTTGCGTTATATCCGGCTGGGACAAAATGATGTTTGTCCCTTAGCAAACGCCATCCTGACGGTGCGCACAATTCTCGGCCTATTATTGCCCGACCTGAAGCTTATCAGTCTGCCGATGGGGGCCCTTGCCTTTGCGATACGTTCCTCAATTTCTTCTCCAGGCTGGGATGGTGCTACTGTGTCTTGTAGCGCATCCAGCCGTGGGAAGTTTGGCGCCAATAATACGGCAAACTGCCAGTGCGGCGCCAAAAATAATTGAGTCCGTGTCGCAAAGGTCCTGGCTGGCTTCCAAATAGGTCACCAGCATTGGGTTGAGAGCCCTCACGACAGCCCGATTCCGCTTGCTTAGGGGTATACGGGAAAGTCGCGGTCGATTCTTGAGAGGCGTACTGCGCGTTTCCCCAATCGCCTCTTCCAATACGCTCCTCATTTGCTCTTGTTCCTGGGCGACTATTCCCTCGTCGCCTAAGTCAACCACAAGGAGTTCTACGGCGGCATCTACGTGTGCGGGTTGCTCTGCAATTCGTAGAGCCGCATCACCTGTCGTAGTATTTTCATTCGACGAAGGAATAGCCTCACGTCGTAGCCGTTCGAGTTCGGCGTCATCAAATATTTTTGAGCGCATGATGTACCGAACTTGGTCTGCCAGATTTTGCTCGGTAACGGTAATAGACGACTCCAGCTCAGCAAATAGGCGTTGCATTCTAGCCCGGTATGCAAAACCTCCAATTTCTTCCCCTTTCGCCCTAAAATACGCCCGCAATACGTATGTATTTATTTCCTTCGTTCAACGCATGCGGCGTACTCCACCAACGGCGGGTGCCGCTTGCCGAGTCCGAGAGGACCCTGCCGACACCAAGCCATCTGATGGGGATGATGGATGCGAGGGGCTACTAGGTGGTCGTGTAGCACCTCGCGCTCGGCTGGCGGCCCGCATGCTATCGCGTCCAGCGCCAGCTCCAGACGCGCCCCGGCGACCCCCAGGCAGTGGCCCTATACGCGGTCTATTCGTTTCCATCATCCATAAATTGGGGGTCAGTTAACGGGAGACGCCCAGACCCGGCGCCGTTTCATGACGGAGCCATATGCACAAACGGGTCTTTGCACCCTCAATTTTGCCGAGGCACGGCGCTAACACCGCTTGGCAAGGTGCTGACTGATTGCGCCGACGTAGCAGTTTTGTCACTTAACTGTTACATCAGCGGGCGATGGGGTCGTCACTTCCCTACGCCAATTTAACTGTTACGTCAGCAGGCGATGGGGTCGTCACTTCCCTACGCCAATATTTTATTATTATTATTATTATTTTTAAATATTTTTTTCTCAGCTGAAAGCTGGTAAATAAATGGCGATTACGGGTTGAAACCAAGTAACCGTCATTGTAATAGGGGATAAACTACATTACTGTCTTCCTGCATGAATTTTCTAACGATTCGACATGTATTTAAGATAGCTGGTTTTTGTAAATTAATGACAGAGTTCGGTGATATATCTAGCATTTTCAAACTATGATGTAAGTGCTTCGGGATTATTCCGGTGGTAGAAAGTACTATGGGTATTATAAAAACTTTTTTCATCTTCCACATTCTTGTTATTTCTTCTTTCAGTTCTGTGTATTTATTTATTTTTTCGGTTATAGTTTTAATTAAATTATGTATTTTGTACGGCTATATCAATTATATATACTTTTTTATTTATTTTATCTTGGAGTGTTATATCCGGTTTATTATGATGGATCGTTTTGTCTCTGAGAATAGCATGGTCGTAGTATATTTTATATTTTATATTTTCAAGTACGGCCGTTGGTGTATATTTGTAATATGGTGTATGTGAGTCTGAGATGAGTTGGTGTTCGAATTCTAATTTTTGGTGTATTATATTTACAATCTGGTTGTGTCGGTGTGTGTAATCTGTCTGCGTGAGTGATGGGCAAGCTCCTATAATATGCTGAATGGTCTTGGGCTGTTTGTGACATTTCGACATTTATTATCTGATATTTTTGGATCTTTAATTATATATTTTTTATAATTTTTCGTATTAATGACTTGATCCTGTATTGCAATCATGAAGCCTTCGGTTTCAGGGAATAAGTAACCACATACATGCCACCTATTCGATGCCTCCGAACCTACATGTGCTTGATCTAAGTCATAAGGATGTCTGCCATGCAAAACTTTATTTTTCCATTGTACTAATTTGAAGTCTTCTCTATTTGTATGCTGATCATTTATTTCTGTTATATGTGGCTTTTCTGCAAGGTTTAGTGTTGTGAGGTTCACATCTATACTAACAATAGCATTGTGTAATTTACTGGTAGTCATTTTTTATGAAAGAAAGATCTAAGCGTTGAGAGCTGCTTAGTCCAGAGCGCTTGGATGTCTTTAAGACCTCTTCCACCATGACTTCTGCCTATTGAAATTCCTTCTACTGAGGACTTGGGATGTAAATTATTGAATTTTGTTAGTATGGTACGTGTTTTTATTTCGAGGCTAACTATGTCTGTTTTTGTCTATTTTATTATACCAAATGAATATGTTAATATCGGAATCGCATAAGTATTAATAGCTTTAATGAGGCTTTTTGATGTTAGTTGGGTTTTACAGATTCGGCTTACTCTATTTTTGTATTCTGTTAATAATGCGTTTTTTAGGTTAATGTGGTCTAATAGCTTTGATTGTTGATATCCTAAGTACTTATATACCTTATCTGACTCCATGGATGAAATAATGCCTCCTTCTGGTAAAGTGTAGGGTCCTGGTTCTATTTTTCCTTTCTTTATATTTAAAATTTAACATTTTTCTAATCCATACTGCATATTTATGTTGTTACTGAATTTACTTGTAATATCTAATCAGATTTTCATGTTTTTAAATTAACTGGCGTAAAGATCTTTATCATCCATGTATATCAGATGTGATATCTTTATCTCGGAATTAGGGAGTTTTACAAGGTAACCTTTCCCTTCTCCCTCTGGACTCCGTTCTGTGCGGTTGTGTTTCACTTTTAGTTGATTGAACAAAGATTATTTTAACTTTGAGTCACTTAATTTTATGCTAAATAATAGGACTGCAGAAGCTTGTGGAGGTGTTGTGATTCCAAAAAGAGTGTTTCACTCTTATGGTTTAGTAACAAAAATTATTAACATTTTGAATCAGTTAATTTTCCGATAACTATTAGGACTGCAGAAGCTTGTGGAGGTGTTGAGATACTAGACAGAACCTGGTGAGTGAGATAAACATACTTGTAAGGGCTTCTATTGCTAATTTATTACGCTGTCATTGGCTTCCGTTAACGACGCCCTCTTGCGCTGGAGCACTACTTGCGGAGGCGTGTCGATTCCGCATCGTGCATCCCAATTCAATATTTATCCGTCTCTCTCATCAAGTTGCCGACGGAAAGTTTCACCGCGCTTGCATTTAGGCCTATTCGCTAATCTTTTATATTTACATCTGGTTGATTCAAGCTTTACTCAACTTTTGCATCGTAAGAATTATACTATGCCGCTTAAACGTACGCCAACGAAGACTCCTCTTGCAAATAAAAATAGTGGCCCTATGCTTGAAGTCCCTACTACGCCAAAAACCGAACAATTAAAACCAGATACAAACATGTCTAATTACGATGACAGTTTCGTTACCACTAGGCGAAAAAATGATAATTCAGAGTTAAATCATTTCATGAAGGAGATGAAAGATATGATATCAACCGCCACCTCGCAAAATCAACAAAAAATATCATCCTTAGAGTTCAGCATTAAGGAAGTAGTCTCTCAAAATTCTGAGATCAAGGATTCGCTGAGCTTTATATCACGTCAGTACGATAATCTAAATGATAAGTTCCAGGCGCTATTAACTGTGAGAAAAGAAGATCGTGCCTACATCCGCAAACTTGAAGATAAAATCTTGAGTTTAGAATATCTTTTGCATGCGTCAAAAGTTGAAATAAAAAACATTCCCAAAAATAACGGTGAGACCAAAGAGGAGCTGTGCTGCATTGTTCAGAAAACTGCACAAGCGTTGGATGTGTTAGTGCAGCCCAGTGAAATAAAGAACGTATATCGTACGAAAAACAAAAATGACCAAGCTTCAACGATAGTTGTTGACTTATCCTCAACCCTTACAAAGGAAAAATTCATAAAAAATGCCCGTAATTTCATCAAATTAAATAACGGAACTTACCTCAATACTTCACACATTGGTCTCACTGGTACAGCGAAGCCTATATATATTTCTGAGTGTCTTACTCCATATGCAAAAAATCTTTTTTATTTATCTAGAAAATTCGCTAAAGAAAATGGGTATACCTACTGCTGGACTTCCTATGGGAAAATCTATATGCGTCAGAGAGAGGGAAAACAAGCGCTAAAAATAGATAATGAGGAGGATTTGAAGAAATTATTAAACTTACATAAGTGACTAGTAAAAAGTGTCTTAATGTTTCTATTGGTTTTTGTATTATTTATATTCATAACTAATCTAATATTTTTCAATATTGTTTACCTATTCGAGCCGTGTAGAAAATTTAAATCACTGTTAATTTTTCAAAATACCCACCCCATACCTATGCCACCCATTCACTTTATACACTCACACTCAACACAACTCAATCACTCACTTATGCATGTTCTTCACTATTATTCTTTCATTGGATTATTAGGACATGGACCATATTTAAATTATTCAGGTGTCTCCATAAATAAATTAAAATTCATAGGATTGAACTGCATATTCATAATAATTAAAATACGATAATTACAAACAAATCCTAATAAATCTTAGTAATACTAATATTTGTGCACCAGTGTTATGCGAACCCGAATTGTGCTGTGAATATGTGACTAAACCTCAGAATAATGTAAGTATACTACAACAAAACATTCGTAGCATAAATCAAAATTTTGATGAATTATCATTACTATTAACCCGACTGAATATTTCTTGTGATTTAATAGTATTGTCTGAGTGCTGGCTCTCGTTTGTTCAAAATTTACCCCAGTTAGATGGCTACAAGGCTTATTGCACAACAGATAACTATAATCAAAACGATGGTGTTGCCGTCTATCTTAAAAACAATATTATGGCAACTGTAGAGGAACCACTAATAAATGAGTGTAATTGTTTACTTATTAAAATTAATAATTCAATTGCAGTACTAGCTATTTATCGCCCCCCCCTGTTTTAAAGTCATTAGCAAGTTTCTTCAATCTCTACACAGTCTTCTTACTTCACTCGCTACGTATAAAAATGTAATAATTGTAGGGGAAATTAATATCAATATATCCATAATAAATAGTGACACCCTCGACTATCTTGAACAGCTACTCTTTCATGGGATGACCTCTGTATATTCAAATATTTTAACCACGGATATAAGTTGCCTCGATCATGTCATAGTCAAAACTAAGAAACCACTTCGCACTTTCATAATGAAAACCACAATAACGGACCACAAAAGTATATTGACATGTATTGATATGAAAAATAAGTCACTTTTCCGTAATAAATACATCAAAAAAATTAATTATGATAATCTTATTAATGATTGCAAAAATATTGATTTTAATAATTTTTTATTAGAAAATAACGCTAATAATTATACTTCATATTTTGTGAACACAAATAGTAATTCAAGTATAATAAAATTGCCCAGGAGTAGGCTCACTATAAAACCATGGATATCTACAGGTATGTTAAGATGTATAAGGAACAGGGACAGATTACACTCTAAAGCAAAACATAATCCGAGTAACGATATTTTAGTAAAAACATATAAGAGATATAGGAACTTTTGTAATGATTTAATTAAGAAGGAAAAACGAAAATATCACCAAAACGAAATAAATAAAAATAGAAATAATATTAAAGAACTTTGGAAAACAATACACAACGCGACTAATACTCAGAATAGCAAAAATATTCCTCAAGAGCTGTTGACCCTTAAAGACACACCCGAGCAGTCAGTAAATTATGTGAATAATTACTTAACCACCATAGGTTCCGAATTAGCTAATAATATCCCTAAAAATGTTCCACAATTGCCTCACAATGCTGTAAAAAATTTTTTGTCTAATACTAGTTCTTTTGTGATGCAGGATGCTTCTCAGGATGAAATTGAACAATTGATAATTGGTCTAAAAACTGAGTCTGGGCCTGGATGGGATGGTATTTCGGCTAAAACAATTAAAGCTTTAAAAGACTACATTGTTCCCCCACTTACGAAGCTCTTTAACCAATGTATAAAAGACGGTGTATTTCCTAACGCTTTTAAGAAATCAGTTGTACTGCCTATCCACAAGGGAGGGAAAAGAGACTGTATCAATAACTATCGCCCCATATCTATACTCTCTAGTTTATCAAAAATATTTGAAAAAATTTTAAATAAAAGACTTTTAGAATATCTAGAAACAAGTAAATTACTGTCTGAAAATCAATTTGGTTTCAGAAAATTTAAATCTGCAGAAGAAGCAGTAAGAATGTTCGTAGATTACGTTGCAATAAACTTAGATTCTCATACAAAAGTCTTGACTATATTTTTAGATCTTGCTAAAGCCTTTGATACCGTCTCTTTCCCTGAACTTTTGGAAATTATGGAGAAGTTGGGCATCAGAGGTACCCAACTTCAATTGCTAAGCGACTACCTACATAATAGCACTCAGAGCACTAAAATTGATGATATTTTGAGTGACGATTGCTGTGTAACGCGCGGAAATCCCCAAGGCAGTGTTCTGGGCCCTACCCTCTTTTTGTGTTATATTAATAACCTCTGTCAAATTAATATTCCTAATTGTAAGGTTATGTGCTATGCTGATGACACCACACTTACCTTTTACGGTCAATCTTGGGAAGAAGTTTATTCTGTTGCACAAACTGGTCTCAATACAGTCCAACAATGGCTTGCTACACATTACCTATCTTTAAATTCAACCAAAACTAAATACATTCCTTTTTGTATTACCACACCAGCACTAAAAGGCCAAGAGAACTTAAACTTATACGTCCATGATTGCTGCATACCACCGCTTTGTTCCTGTACGTGTCGCTCTCTTGAAAAGACCACGAACACAAAATACTTAGGTGTTATAATAGACTACAAACTTTCTTTCGAAGAACATATAAACCACATTTCTTCCAGAGTTCGTAAACTTACATACATTTTTAATCAACTTCGTCATCTTGCAGATACCAGTATTATAAAATTTGTTTATACTGCTTTATGTCAGTCTATTATTAACTATAGCATAACGTCTTGGGGTGGTGCAGCAAAAAGCCACATGATTAGGTTAGAGCGTGCACAAAGACTTATACTTAAAATATCTTATAAAAAACACAGATTATTTTCAACAAATGAACTTTACAAGTTCTGTGAATCGCTCACGGTACGTCAGCTCTATATTCTTGGGACAATATTATTAAATCATTCAAAAACGGAATATAATAAATCCAATCCTGTATTAAACAAAAGACTTCCTCATATGGTATGCACAATACCTGTTACCAATTTATTATTTGCTCGAAGATTTTTCAATTACAGAGGTCCATTCCTATATAATCTTGCTAACAAATTATTAAATATATATCCGTTAACTAAAAGACAGACAAAATTTTCCTTAATCAATTGGCTTAAATCATTAGACTACGAACAGACAGAAAAACTATTTGAACGTATTATTTAAATATATATTACACACCACATGCATACACACAAACATACACACACACACATACACACACACACATACACACACACACACACACACACACACACACACACACACACACACACACACACACACACACATACACAGACAGAGACAGACACACGTGCGTGCACACACGCACACCACATTATTAACACTTATTACACCTGCTTACCTTTACTAGTACTTAAAGCATGTTTTTCTTCTTTGTATATATACCTAGCAAGTAATTTTTACACAGTTTCTCCAAACTGAACAAGTATATTTTACTGTAATTTTATTACACGTAGCTGTATTGATTATAAATGTTTTACAGCATTATAACTTCTGTTGAGGGAGGGGCCTGGTGATCCCATAGCACAGGGCAACCTAGTTTGGGCACCAGTCTCCCACCTAGATCTTATTTAGTTAATTTTTATAGCTGTTATTTAGTTGTATAGTTCATTGTTACTAAGTTTTTTGTGATGTACTGATTGTAATATGTGGGAGAAAATAAATACCAGTTATTATTATTATTATTATTATTTTGATCATTAATTAAACGAGATAATGGGTTTAATGCGAGGCAGAACCACAGTGGGCTCCTTTGAACGAAAGAGTCGCCCTGGTAAATACCTTTCCGGATAGCTATATCCCTCGTAATACTAGTGTTATTGGTATGCAAATGTAAAGAGGTTTTCCAGTGCAACATATTATTTTTCAAAAAATTAATTAAAATGGGGCTTATTTTATAAATGTTTAAAACTTGAATTAGCCAAGTATGAGGTACGCTATCAAATGCTTTACGGTAGTCAATAAATGTGCAATGTAAGTTTCTCTTCCTTAAATTTGCGTGTTTATGAATGTTTGAGTCAATTGTGAGCTGCTCCTTGCAACCCATGTGGTTCCTCCTACACCCTTTTTGTTCTTTTGCCATAATTATGTAAAGCTCTAGGTGTGAGTTTATTTTTGTAGTAATAATAGCAGTTAAAATTTTGTATATTGTGGGTAGACAAGTAATTGGGCGATATTGGAATGGACTATTTGTATTATTACTTTTCGGGATCATATATGTAATCCCTTTTGAAATAATTGCCGGAAGTGGTTGCTTTTGGAGTGTAACATTTGTAACAGTTTTAGCGAGAGCCTTATGGAGTGTATGAAATTTTTTATACCAAAAATTGTGTATGTTGCCTATTCCTGGTGATTTCCAATTATGTAATTTAGAAGTAGCGGTTTTAATGTAATTTTCTGTTATTTCGTTAAATATCATTTCCTCTATTGAATCCCATTTAATTTTCTCCTCTTGTATCCAGTCTGCCCTTACATTGTGCGATACTGGCGTCTCTCATATATCAGACCAAAACTGTTCAAGCTGCTCTTTTGTTACTATTTGTGTATGAATGAATGAAATACACTTTATTGTACACCAAAAAATACATATGAGAAGAAAAAAGAACATAATTTATTTAAAGGTACAATTGGCGGCCTTATCGCTTGGGAGCGATCTCTACCAGACAACCACATTGCAGAGGATAAAATGACCTGTGAGAAAGGGTAAGGGTGTACGTAGGTTGATAGAAAATACACACGACATATATAATATAATCCATAAATACATACATCTATACTATAAATAAATACATTTTAAATACAAAAATATAAACATACATATACGAGAGCAGAAAACATTAAACAAGTGAAGTCAAAGCCTAAACGTAAGGAAAAATGAGTAGGTAGTAATTTTTAGAGGAATGACTATTTAAGGAGGAAAGACTTCTAATGTGCAGCGGTAGGGAGTTCCAGAGCCTAACAGCTTCAACAGAAAAGGATTTTTATAACTTATAATAGTGTATCATCCCTATTATAAGTTATATTTTTATTTTGCTTTAATTGTCTATAGAACAATTTTTCGTTTAATGTAAAAAGTTTATTTTTTTGTTTTCTTTGATTAGCCTTCGAATATCTTCTAACTTTTTGTGCTTTGAGTGATAATTTTTGTTTGAGAGTGTCAAGGTATTCTTAGGGTGATTTGTTTGTGTTCTCATGAGTTGTATCTGTTTGATAATTTCGAAAGACTTTTTCTGCTGTTTTAGTTACTTTTTTGGACCTATTGCCTTTAATGTATTGAGTAAGTCTACCTATATCTGATCGGAGCTGGTTCTAAGTTACGCTTGTGATTTGGCAGTTGATTTTTATCTAAAATTTTTAAACCTGATTCTTTTGTTATAACCATAGCGCTACAATGTACAATGGTATGAATGTCAGTTAAAAGCGCATTATCTGTAATAAATCGGTTATGTATATTATTGTTAAAAATATCGATTAGATTTGTAAGCTTTTTACTGTATTTTAATTTAGGTAATTTCGGTCTGCAGTAGGATCCATACCTGAGTATTGGAATATTGTTGTTTTTAATTCTTCATGTAGTTTTAAACTAGCTTCTTCTCCTATAGTAGTTTCTTGTTCCAATGCTGTAAGATCAGTTTCTAAAATTATGTCGTATACCATATTTTCTTGAGTGGGAGTGTTTGAATTTTGTGTGGAAGAATGGGTGATAAGTGTTGTTGGCGCTGTAGTGGATGAATAAGAGTTTCGATCGCATGATTGAGGTTGAGGTAAATCATTTGTTGCAAGTTCTACCAAGTCTGTTGGGTTAGAACAAAGGAGAGTGTTGTGGCTGTCTTTGCGAACGGTATATTTTTTTTCAATTTTACGCCTGACTTCATTTTTTAATTGTTCTAATTCTTCC